>JAECUM010009274.1:0-13685 GCA_016617855.1 Megalonaias nervosa | reverse complement strand
ACCCTTTTGCCCCTGTCGCTTATGTAATTTGATCCCCATAAAATATTATGGGCATTAAAATCACCGAGTAAAACAAATGGTGCAGGAAGTTGTTGAACAAGCGTGTCTTATTGGTTTGGTAATAAGTTGGTGTTTGGTGGTATATAAATAGAACAAAATGTAATCACTCGATGTAGAGTGACACTCACAGCAATGGCTTGCAAATTTGTGTTTAAAGGGATGACGCTATGTGGGGCTCTATTGTTCACAGCAATAGAAACCCCTCCCGAGGCCCTGTCAACGTTCTGTAAGTAGGTGTTAAACAGGGAGTAGTTTTTAAGTGTGATGTTGTCCGTATCTTTTAAAAAGGTTTCCTGAAGGCATAGTATTGCAGGATCATATTCGTTTAAAAGCAGGAGAATATCATTGTAATTGGCTTTAAGTCCTCGACAATTCCATTGTATGATCGTGTTCTTCATTATAAGTTTAGATTGGAGATTTTGGAGCTAGGTTAGACTTTTTGCGGAGAGAATCTATATGGTTATTTCTACGGAGGAAGTACGGGGATGATTTTTTTGTTAGGTCTGGAGCTACTTTGAGAACATGGAGCAGTATCTTATGCATCCATGCTCTCAATATCCCCAAACCTGTTATAGAGTTTGATGGGATCTTCTGACCCCTTTTGCTGCCTATTTCCTTGTGATCTGTTTTTGTTCTTTGGTGATTTCTGTTGTTGGGTATTATTGAATGTTGTTTGGGTAGATGCCGTGGTTCTTTGTGCTTGGTAATGGGGGTGTTAGTGCTTGATGTTGACTCGGGTGCATCTGTCTGCGTTTGAGCGTCCTTCGTTGCCTTGGGATTGTTCTTCACTACAGTGGAGAAGGATGGGCCAGGAAGAGATGTTTTTGCCTGTACAAGCTTTCTGGCCTCTGGATAGGGAATGTTGGATGTGTATTTAACCCTCTGTATTTCCTTCTCCTGTTTCCAGGTATCACAATCCTTGGAATTGGCGTGGTGCTCCTTTCCACAGTTGACACAATGCGGAGTGGCTCTACACTCAGATTCCTGGTGAGAGTGATCTCCGCATCGGCCACATATTTGGCTTCTTGAGCAGCGGTCTTCATGATGACCATATTTCTGACACTTATAACATCGAAGTGGATTTGGTATGTACACATCAACCTTCACTTGCAGAAAGCCAACTTTGACCACTCTGGGTACTGTTGGCTTGTTGAAGGTGAGTATAATGGTGTTGGTGTCCTGCAGGTTGTTGTTACGTTTAATACGTATTCTACGGACTGCAGTGACACCTTCGTTTTTCATCCCTTCAATGATATCCGTGTCGCTGACTCCAGCCAAGTCACGACAGCGAATCACGCCTTTGGACGAATTGAGTGTTGTGTGGGCGAACGAGGTCACTGGAATATCGAAAAATGTTGTCATTTTCTTGAGATTTTCTGTTTGACCTCGTCGCTCACACTCGACAAGTAGGCAGCCCGATTTTAACTTTTTAACACCTTTTGGTGTTCCAATCAGTCCCATAATTGTTTTCTCGATCACAAACGGAGAGAGTACATTAAGCGGTTTTGTGGCATCTTTAGACTGTATAACCATGAAGCGTGGAAATGAATCCACACCACATGGTTCGTCATCTGAGTCAGATAAAGTTTTGGTACGCTTGAGTTGATTTTTTTTGGATATATCCATGTTGGTGTATTTAAAATTCAGCACCCGTGCTCCCCGCCCACCAAGGAGCCCAACAAGGGGACACTTTTCAAGTGTCAGGGATACACAGATGTTATACTCAGTAGGTAAATTCACCTCCTGATTCATCCCATAAGACATACTCAGTCGGTAAAATTACCTCCCAATTGACCCGTTGAGCCACCGCCTTCTAGGAAGTCTTCGAAGACTTGGAAAAGGGAAAGTTAAAGGGATAGAATGTAGGGGCAACGGTGGTATCAAGAGAGATACAACGAGAAAGATAAAGAAAGTGAGCGAGTAGATAAAGACCTCCTAGGGCTCGGCGTGACCAGCCGATTTGTCGAGACCGGGCCCATCCCGACCACCCGTCTAGAAGAAGTAGAGGCCAAAGTAGTGTATTGCATCGGAAAGCCTCTGCTCAACTACCAGGATCCTTTCCTCCTCCGACACGGGTCGCAACCCACGGCAAACAGGTTGCCTCTACTTAGTCGCCTCTTACGACACGTAGCGAGGCACGGCGGACCAATTCTACAACCCCGGACCCGCAGGGGGAAGTGTACCTTGGTGTTGTGACTGCAGTGGCAGTATTTACGGTAGGAAACCGGTAAATTATACAATGGAATAAACAAGAAGGGGCTCTGCAGGTACCGTTTATGTCGCCATGGTGGCAAATGTGATGTGGTTGTATTGGCGTAATGCGCCTTGGAACCGTGGACTGACTGGCCTAAGGTGGCGTAGTTAAAATAGTTCCCTGAGTTAGGGGATAGTTGTAGAGTTTCTACGGCGTCAACTGCTGGCGGTACGGAAAGTTGATGAAGGGAAACAATGCGAACGTGCGGTTGATAGATATTTGGCAAGTTGGGAAATCTGTGGTTTTACATTGATTAGAATAAAATTTATGTATAGAATGGACACGTCTGGCTGTCTAACTTACAACTGAAGTTGTATAGAAGTCTTTGGAAATTTGGGGTAAACATATGACTTCTAGCGGGAATCGCGCCAAGGTTTGACACCGTTCGGTCAAGCAAAGACCCCTGGCTTGTAATACTTGGAATACTTGGGGTGGCTAGCAGGTGTCTTCGGCTTAGCAGACCTTTTGGTTCACTGAACTTTAGCTTCTTTACTTCATACAATCCCCAGATTCACAAAATTGAAGAAAAAAAAAAGAAAAAAATAAACAACAAAAAATAGTAAAAGTAACGCAAGAACAATCGTACCCTGGGCGATCCCACGGAAATTATGTCAATTTTTATGGTCAAATACATCACAGCATATTTGGATGAACTGTTCTGTGAGAACTTTACTTCCACGTTATCAAAAAAGGAGGAATCTTTAGTTGCCTACATTTTCAGTTCACTCTTATGATATTTAATAATGGTGTATTTTTCATGTGAATCTTTCTCAAGGAAAATATATCGTAAAAACAAACGTAAGCGCCACGACACCCCTTACAGTAGGAATAACACTCCCCCTCTCTCTCTCCCTCCTCGCCACAGCAGCTCCGACTGAAATCCCAATGGTATCCGTTCTCGTCTGAAGACATCCCCCAAAAATGCGACCAGCGGCCACCGCGACTACGCGGACTCCTCCGTTTGTCATGTCATTTTTTTAAATTGTTTTTTAATTTTTATTTTTTTTTCAAAAACTTACCCACAAACTGCAAATCAGTCAATCGTTGGATGAAACAAAACCTTGAGTTGATGAGCTTGCAAAATTCAGGTATCTTAGCCCCATCCTCACTTTGGCACTGCAATGTGTCACGGAAACTTTTTCCAGCATTATATCCACCGCCTCCCAGAAAGGAAACAAACGCACGACTCTTTCAAGAAAGACGCGAGTGACATTGCACTGCACAACCCTGCCCACGGCCAACTCCGAACTCCAAAACCAAAACATGCGTTCAGAAAAATGTAATAATGTTTGACCTATTTTCTCTCAGTTTAGACTGTCGATAGAGCAAGGCGCGTTTTGGTGCTACTTTATTATTATTTTTTTTTTATTTTATTTTTTTTATTTTTTTTTTTTCTGCCCCCAGATATGAGAAAACCCTGCAAAACCGTTCGTAGCGTATGCTGCGAAACACACATCTCCCAAATCCGGAACATACAGCAAACGTCAAGCAGCCAGTCGACAATAAATATCACACTACCTTTTTATAATATTGATAAAATGAATGAAAACAATGAACATTTTTCACATAGACTGTATGGTTGTCTTCATTATCTTTGTCCTATAATACCGCGAACAATAACAGAACCAAAAATGGTGCGCCCCTTTTGTTTTTTTTTACCATTCCTTCCCTCTGCAATGCCAATTCTATCCGCCCATTTCTCAAAACACTAGACCCCAGACCCACTGTCACCCAATGCAGCAACACCCGTGTGAATGCGTGCGTACGTATGTGTGTGTGTGTTAGCCTTCGCTTACACACAAGTGGTTGTTGTTTAGGATTATAGTCGCGTGTTGTACTCAGTGCTTCTGCGACTGGTTGTGGCCCTAGGCTGGGCGACAGTCCCCTTAAGGGGGCGCTTGGCCCCGAGCTGGGCCTTTCTGCTGCTATGTGCCGTGTTATTTGGGGTATGAGCATGGTGCCATCATAGCCCCTATATAAGGTGGACGTCCCTACATCGCCCCCAAACCGCAGACCCACCACCAGATCTCCCACCGCGGCCCCAGTCCCCCATCTCACCTCACCAAAGAGCAAGCCCAGCCTGCTTTATCTCAGCAGGGCAGACTTTGTTCAAATTGTTTCCAGTTGCTCTTATGGATGACCCTACGCCAATTTTGTGTGAGCCACCTGAGCAATTTGTCAATTTTTAAAGAGTTGTGAATTTAGAATGGATATTTGTGTTTTGAATTTCGGTACTTACTGGGGGATTTAAATCTTTCATCACGCGGACGTGATTGAAAACATGCCTAGTATATCACAATGTGATTTCTTATACAGTTCCATTCGTTTGTGGTCTGCAGTAAAGTCAAGATGCACTTGTTGGTTTGCGGACAGAGCATAGTTGCACGCCCTCAGCAGCGTCCAGACGTATCACGTTTGTGCCGTCAACCTAGGGATATGACCATAAGATTTGAAGAACGGCCTGGAGCCATGATAGATCAATTTTTGGCTAGATTACCAAATCTGGACCCAATGCCTGATGTAAGTTTTCCTCGTTTTGGGCGGAAATGACATTGGTTTGCTGACTCCGTATCAAATAGCAAATTGATTCATTCAGTTATGTGATGCATTACTTCATTCCGGAGTTTTTTTGTGTTGGTATTGGGTTCATGCTGCCTCGATTCCGTCCCTGGGGAATGGGCATGTGCCAATATGCGCGCAAGGCCCGTCGTGTAAGCCACGAGTTAGCCAGAGTGTTTGCCTATTGTGATTATGTGATTTTTGTAATCTGCGTGGTTTCCGCAGTATCTATATGAGCGGTGATGGGGTTCGCCTGAACGATCAAGGCTGCAGATGGTTACTGACACGGATCTTCTCATCAGTGTTTCGGAATGTGAGCATAGTAGATCTGTGAGGAAGAAAGAATTTTTTTTACGCGTTCTTTATGTCTGAAACTGTTTGAAATCGAGTTTTGATGTCACGCTAAGTCCAATATTAAATACTATAAATTTTCTGATTAGATGTATAGTCAACTACCAGTTGCAAAGCCCTCTTTGATAACCTCTCATTAGAATGCACACATAGTGGCTTTGTTATTTAGAGAGCCCTGCTTCTGTTTAAACCCTAATTTGTGTTGTAATAGCTTCCCTGATAATGTATAATCAATTGCCAGTTGTAAAGTCCTCTTCGATAAATCTCATTGGAGCGCACACATGGCTTTGTTGTCTAGAGAACCCTGTTCCTGTTTAAACCTTAATCTTTGTTGTAGCCTTTTATCATTTGTTTAGTAGTGTAGCCAAAGTGACTGCCAAATAGGATTGAAATTTCTCATCACGCTGACCTGATTGAAAACATGGGTTATCTTGAAAATAGCTCACATATTATGGCTTTTCCCGGGAGTGTTAATATGGATGGAATTTCCGGGGTCGTTTTAAACTAGCTCATCGTAGATGGCTTTTCCGGGGAAAATATGGGTATGGGGTGATCTGGGTGTCCTTTCAGCCAGCTCATCATAGATGGATTTTGCGGGGCTTTTGGGACATTTAGGGGTTTTCTCTAATTAATTCTTCTATCCATACGTTTTATCTTCTGGTTTCTATTGCGAAAATTATGAATTCGGCTCTTTCTTTATAGAGGTTGTCATTTATCTAGTTTTTGTACAGGAAAAGTTTTTCATCAAAAAAAATTAATTTATATATTATTTTGTTCTTTATTTGTTCTCTCTGAATCTTTAAAGCTTCACATCACATTATTGTCTTTATTGTCGGGGTTATTTTTACAAGTTGGGCACTGTGGGAGTTTATTTAAACGCTTCTTCTTGTGTCCACCATGCGTGGTGGAGGTATTCTAACATCTTGGACTGCTTTTTTGTTTCTTTATTTTTGCCCGATTGGCCCATATTTTGTCCCATTTTAAATATAAATACTGAGTTTCTATTTTATGCTTGGTTATTTTGGTTGTATTGTTTTTAATCAATTTGTATAATTCCTTCTTATTTTTTGTTTCCCGAACTTCTTTGTTGTGTCTATATATCTTGATTGTGTTCGTTATTCTATATGCTTTCTTAGGGTGATATAATTTAGGTATGCTATTATTTTTATAGATTTCTGGTTGGTTGGAAAGTATGGAGCCAAACCAATATAAACAAATCCCCTGCCAGTAATATTCAGGATTCTGATAGATGTTTTTCAATCTGTCTATGTAATTTGTTACTTGTTTTATTCTTAAATTTGGGAGGCTTGCTCCACCTTGTTTTTACCTTTTTGTAGCGAATATTTGGGTAATTTGCTGATTTTCCCATTCCACACATAATTTATTATTAAAGTTTCTATTTTGTTTATATAGTAAAATTCAAAATCTGTTACATCAAAGCCGTGCCAAATTGAATAAAAAGGTCTTAGCTGTATAAACTTTTTGTAGTAAATTTAGTTGTCTGTTACTTCATATTTTTTTCTTTTTCTAATTTGTTAATAATTTGCTGGAAATTAAGGTATTTACTATTTTCTCCTAGGTTTACACCAAAATCTTTGACTTGTTGTTTTAAACATTTCAGGGGCGAGTCCCGGATGGTTCCCCTTCCAGTTTTCTATCAATAGTACTACAGTTTTACTGTAATAATTTTTGGACCCAGAAGCTAACCCCAAAAGATTGTACTGGTTTATTAAATATTTATATGATTGTTGAGTTGTTATAAAATGTGTACAATCATCCGCATGTTTAAATGTTTTACATTCATCCTTCATATTTGGTATTTTAGCCCCTTTTATATTTTCATCACTCTGTATGGCAATCCTGAGGGCTTCTATTCCTATCACATATAGGATCATGGATAGGAGGCACCCTTACCTCACTGATCTTTTTATTGGAAATGGTGTGGTTTTTGCACCATTTACTTGAACCATGGATTGTATATTTATATATAGTGTCTTTACCCACTTGACTTCTGGAAAATGTTTCCAAAACCGAATTTTTGTAATATTTTTAGGATGTATTTAAATTCTATCCTATCGAAAGCCTTTTCTTGATCAATCAGTATGAGTGCACCATCTATGTTGTTTGAATTCATGTAATCAATTATTGTTTTAATCGAGACGATATTGATTTTTTATGTTTCTCCCTTCTTCATCACGTTTGATTTTTATTGATTATATCTCCTATAGTCTGACTCATTCACCCCGTTTGTTGTAGCCATCTACCGATTTCAATAATGGAAACCTTTAATGTGATGAAAAAAGTGCAAGGAACTTCAGTCAATTCATTGATTGATTTATATTTTCTAACCTGACTGTGAGTAGAATGGCCCTAACACCGTCATCGTCTGCGCGTTTCATGCTTAACGGAAGTTTTCAATATAACAGACGGACATGCTCGAGATCCATTTCCAGTTCCTGGACAAGTCCATATTCAGCAAAGGGGTGTGTGCGTGACTACAGATGTACAGACATATGTCGTCTGCTTCCGATATTTACAATGTCGAATCAAGCAAAGGAAAAGAATGACAACAACAAATTTGCCTTTCACGTGGATTTAACAAGCGGTTTAATTAATATGTACATGTGTGCAAAGGGATACAATTCCAAACTCTCAACGTCATGGTAATTTACGGAATTATCCGGCAATTGCTGAATATGATGAACTACGTCATTATGTTGTCTGATGGAAATAAACTACCCCGTAGTGTACGCAGTATGGTGCCGTGTTAGTATGGAAAGTCCGTTAAGCATGAAAGGTGCAAGGGGATGCCAGTATTAGTGCCATTCTGGTCACAGTCAGGTTAGAAATTATAAATCAATCATTCAATTGACTTAGCTCTATGCACTTTTTATCATATTAAACGTTTTCGTTATTGAACAAACGGGGATGTATGATCAGACTATAATGTTGTTTTAACTCTATTTGCTAAGATTTTACTAAGTATTTTTTAGTCTAGGTTTAACAATAAAATTGAGAGCTAATTTTTTAAGTCAGTTGGCTCTCCCTTGTTCATGAAAATTAAAATGATGGCTTCCTTTTACTTTTGTTGACATTACTTAGCCCCATCCCAGCATATATAGCTGGTAAGGACTTAGTAGTGACACCCTATTGTCCGAAAAATGTGTTTTGGTGTTTGTTTCCCGTTTCCACCCTTTCGTGTTGTATTGTTTTTGTTCTTTATTTTATTGGTAATTTAGCAGGGTTACTCTTTGTTTTGTTCACCAAAATTGTTCGAGTTTTCTTGTCCCATAAAGTGATGGTGTTTTACTCCCTTCCCTTTGCCTGGGCTGGAACGAGCCTGGTTTTAAACCTTCCCACTTGAACTTAGGATTGTACTTTCTTCTCTAAGAACTGTATGTTCTAGAGCCGATTTCCTCTCTTTTTTTTAAATAAGAGGTTTAAACACGAAGTGACTCTGCCATTGTCAGATTGTCCTGTGTTGTGCATATTGTGTATGTTTTGTTGTATTTGGGTTACTGGTTGTTAGGACAGCATATCTAGATCAAATACATGGGTTGTTTTCCTTACCTATCGGTTTATGAAGGGATTGTATGTTCGATGCGTGTATTTTCTATTTGATGTGTTGCATTCGTTGGTGTACCTTTTTGAGTTTTAATTGGAAGTGCCTTAGCACTTAAAAGGGTTAGAGTATGGGGGGGGATTTCTTTGGGGTGATTGCCTTGATAGGGGTGACTCCTCTTCAGCCATGTCTGTATTTTTTTGGGTGGGGCTGTTAGTTTGTAGCATGTGTTGGGGCTGTGTTGTGAGTGGGGTAATGATGGGTTAGGTGTCAGTGTTAGCTGGGGTATATCCAATTATCTGTCTGGTGATGTTTAAGTTTTACTTGATCGGCGCCTTGGCACCATATAGGGACAGGTTGTACGTTTTCAGGACTGGATGGCTTAGCATTCAGTTAGCGGCGGATTATTTAACAGTGAGATTCAAAACGACAGGGTGTTGATTTTATTTATTTATATTCTTATTAAGTTGGATTTATGAAAAGAGCTCTGAAGTTAAAAGACAGAAGGAGTGTGTATTTTAATTAGTGTCATGTAATTTTTGTCTCTAGTATGAATAAATTTAACAACGGACTTATGTATTGTGCCTAAAATTTATATATCTATATCTATGTGCCAGATGTGAGTTCCCATATGGCAGTTCTCTTTTGAGTGCACACATTGTTGCTTGTCTGTTTTCTGGGTGCTCACGTCTGTTCAATTAGTATATTCTAAGGTAATTAAGATAGGTAGGGGTTTTTGAAGTCAAGGTAACATATTATTTTTGGAATATGAACCCAGTGCTATTTGGCTAGCTCATGCTTTCTGGGTATTTACTTTAAGAATTTATCTTTATTGGTATGATTCCCCTGTGTAAATTCTCCTTTGAGTGTCCACATACTGTGGTTTACTTACAGGAGATTTATGTTTTCTTATGTATTGTGTCTAAAATTTATATATCTATAAATGTACAGATATATATGTGCCAGATGTGAGTTCTGATATAACAGTTCTCTTTTGTGTGCACGCATAGTGGCTTGTTTGTTTTCTGGGTGCTCACGTCCGTTCAGTTAGTATATTCTAAGGTAATTAAGATAGGTGGGGGTTTTTGTAGTCAAGGTGACATATTATTTTTTGGAATATGAGCCCAGTGCTATTTGGCTAGGTCATGATTTCTGGGTATTTTCTTTAAGAATTTATCTTTATTGGTATAATTCCCATGTGCAAGTTCTCCTTTGAGTGTCCACATACTGTGGTTAACTTACTGGGAATTTATGGGGGGGGGTTGTAGTTTTTTTTGGGGGGGGTATTTTAGTTGGTTGGTTAGTTGAATTTTTACGGCGCACCAGCACTATGAGGCTATTTAGCGCCATACAAAAGGTTATATCTTTCATCATTTAAAAGTGGTAAAAGGTTTCGTATCGACCAGCGATACGAAGCCAAAAAGTTGAAGGTTGGTTGGTTAGTTGAATTTTTACGGCGCACCAGCACTATGAGGCTATTTAGCGCCATACAAAAGGTTATATCTTTCATCATGTAAAAGTGGTAAAAGGTTTAGTATCGACCAGCGATACGAAACCAAACAGTTGAAGGTAAAAAGATAAAATGGTAACGGTTATAAATAAATAGTTTTCCGATCAACGGGGAGTGCAAATGATGTATGACAACGAAAACAGATGAAAGGTAATTAAAATCTACCGACGGTATATATAGCACATAAAACTGTTCAAGGTGATAGCATACAAGCTATAGCTTATGATAAATATTTACTTCCTTCAGGAAGTCTATAATATCAGAAACGCTAACTATATCAAAGAGCTCCCTAATGTCATGCACATTGTAATACTGATCACGCGTAGGTTGGAGGTCGAAACACTCCAACATAAAGTGCTTAACGGTGAATGGTTCATTGCAAGCGACGCACTCTGGTGGGACTTCTCCTTTTAGTATGTAGGAGTGGGTTAAATAAGTATGACCAATTCGAATTCTTGCAATGACTACCTCCTCCCTACGGACGGCTCTGTAGGAAGGAGTCCATTCTCCTAGGGTTGGCTTGATGGCATGAAGTTTGTTATTCACGGCATCATTCCATGATGCCTGCCATTTCTGATGTAAACAGTCTTTGATATTACGTTTAAAATCAGTATACGGTGTACTAAAATCAGATGGTTCTAGTGATAGGGTCATTTTAGCAGCGCAGTCTGCTTTGTCATTACCTTTAATTCCAATATGGCTGGTTAACCAACAGTATACTATATTGTGGGAGGTACTCAGCTCAGTATGTTAAAGGAGAACATTAGCTAATAATGGATTCTCCAGTTTTCTATTATGTAGTGACTGAAGTACTGATAGTGAATCGGAGAAGATGATGCTATTTAAAATACGCTTGCTTTCAATATATTGCAATGCAAGGTCTATTGCTCTGATTTCGGCTGAAAAAAATTGATGTACCATTTGGCAAGCGAACTTTTGTTGTGTGTTTTCCACTAACGAAGGCTGCAGCAGCCTTTTCCTCATCTTTTGAGCCATCAGTATATATTCTTGTATAATTTTCAAATTCGGTGAGGAGTTCATGGTAAGAGTTGTGGAAGATGGAAGGGTTTGTCTCCGATTTTTTTCCATCGTGTAACGTGAAAAGTACTTTTGGTTGTTGAAGTAGCCAGGGAGGTGTTTCGGAGACGGTCGTTTTCAGAATTTTCGAAAGTTCAATTTTGGTACTGTCAAGGCATGGTAATATTCTAATGCCAAAGGTAGGTGTGACGTTTGGTTTATTGTCATATAAGGTTTTATATTTGGGTTCAAAAACAGCCGAAAAAGCAGGGTTCAGAGGGTTTGAGCTTAATTTGAGAGCATACTGTGCAGAAAGCACTTCTCTACGTTGTGGTAAAGGTGGTTCGTTCGCTTCAACGAGTAGGCTTTCACACGGGGATGTCTTAAATGCTCCCAAGGCAAGTCTTATTCCCTGATGATGAATTGGGTCTAGCATCTTCAAATAGGACTTCCTGGCTGAACCATAGACCACGCAACCATAGTCTAGTTTCGAGCGAATAAATGTTCTGTATAAACTGAGTATGACTTTCCTATCAGCACCCCAGTCAGTGTGCGCTACTACTTTAAGTAAATCTAGAGATTTCAAGCATTTAGCTTTCAAATTCTTCAGGTGTGGAATAAAAGTCAGTTTTCTGTCGAAGATAATACCTAAAAATTTTGCTTCCTCAACAACTGGAATAGATGTTCCGTCCAACGTGAGTTTAGGTCCATCGTGATGTCTTCGTAACTGACAGAAATGCATACATACAGTTTTTGATTTCGAGAATTTGAAACCCTTAGTATTGGCCCAATTTTGAATCTTGTTGATATTTTGCTGTAATTGTCTTTCAGTTGTATGCATGTGCTTGGATCGGTAACATATTAAAAAGTCATCAACATATAGAGAGCAATCCACACCGGGAGTCAGACACTTGGTGATGCTATTAATTTTTATGTTGAAAAGCGTCACGGATAAAATACTGCCCTGTGGCACACCCATCTCTTGATCGTGCATATCAGAGAGGGTGGAGCCCACTCGTACCTTGAATTCCCTCTCTGAGAGGAAGTTTGATATGAACGAGGGCAGTCGGCCTTTTAGACCCAGATCGTGTAGGTCATTTAGTGTTCCGTACTTCCATGTTGTGTCATAGGCCTTTTCTAAATCAAAGAAAACCGCTACTAAGTGTTCTTTCTTGATGAAAGCGTCGCGAATAAATATTTCCAGTCGAACCAGATGATCATTCGTACTACGACCATAACGAAAGCCACTTTGGAAAGGAGATATTAAATTGTTGGTTTCCAAATACCATACATGCCGAGAATTGATCATTCGCTCCATTGTTTTGCATACGCAGCTAGTTAATGATATAGGTCTATAGTTGGTAGGATCTGCGCTATCTTTGCCTGGTTTGGTTGATTGATTGATTGATTGAATTTTTTAACGGCGCACCAGCACTATGAGGCTATTTAGCGCCATGCAAAAGGTTACATCCTTCATTATTTATAAGTGGTAAAAGATTACGTATCGACCAGCGATACGAAACCAAACAGTTGAAGGTAAAATGATAAAATGGTAACGGTGATAAATAAAATTTCCCGATCAACGGGGAGTGCAAATGATATATGACAACGAAAACAGGTGAAAGGTAATTAAAATCTACCGACGGTATATATAGCACATAAAACTGTTCAAGGTGATAGCATAAAAGCTATAACTTATGGTAAATATTTACTTCCTTCAGGAAGTCTATAATATAAGAAATGCTAACTGTATCAAAGAGCTCCCTAATGTCATGCACATTGTAATAATGGTTACGCGTAGGTTGGAGGTCGAAACACTCCAACATAAAGTGCTTAACAGTGAATGGTTCATTGCAAGATATGCAATCTGGTTGGTCTTCTCCTTTTGCCTGGTTTGGGAATTGGTATTACTGTTGCTTCTTTCCAAATTTTTGGTACATTACCAGTAATCCATAAATCATTGAAGATTTCCAGAAGAACTGTTAAGGATGGTTCTGGAAGGTGTTTCAAAAACTGGTAATGTATATCGTCAGGCCCAGCGGATGTATCATGAGCCTTATTCAAAGATTCCATAAGCTCCGACAATGAAAACGGTTGGTTATAACTTTCTGAGTTATTCGATGTGAATTTCAACCGTGTTTTTTCTTTTTGAGCTTTTAGTCTTCGGAAAACTTCTGAATAATTAGACGATGAGGAATTTTTTGAGAGACAATCAGCAAGTACATTAGCTATTTCATGCTTGGTATTGAAATTGTTGTTATTTATCTTCACATGTCGGAATGAATTGTATTTTCCCTTTCCATTTATTTTGCGGATCGTATCCCAAACTTTCTTTATTGAAGAACGAGAGATTAAAGTTGAAACATATTTTT
>JAECUM010009273.1:0-64788 GCA_016617855.1 Megalonaias nervosa | reverse complement strand
AATTCAATACGGTATGTGTAGGAATTGTCATTTCAATTCAATACGGTATGTGTAGGAATTGTCATTTCAATTCAATACTGTATGTGTAGGAATTGTCATTTCAATTCAATACGGTATGTGTAGGAATTGTCATTTCAATTCAATACGGTATGTGTAGGAATTGTCATTTCAATACTGTATGTGTAGGAATTGTCATTTCAATTCAATACGGTATGTGTAGGAATTGTCATTTCAATTCAATACGGTATGTGTAGGAATTGTCATTTCAATACTGTATGTGTAGGAATTGTCATTTCAATTCAATACGGTATGTGTAGGAATTGTCATTTCAATTCAATACGGTATGTGTAGGAATAGTCATTTCAATTCAATACAATATGTGTAGGAATTGTCATTTCAATTCAATACTGTATGTGTAGGAATTGTCATTTCAATACGGTATGTGTAGGAATTGTCATTTCAATTCTAATGTAGATATATCTTAACTGTATGTGAGGCCTTGTTATTTCAATAGATACATCTGTACTGTGCCTTGTTATTTCAATAGATTCATCTGTACTGTATGTGTAGGCCTTGTTATTTCAATAGATACATCTGTACTGTGTCTTGTTATTTCAATAGATACATCTGTACTGTGCCTTGTTATTTCAATAGATACATCTGTACTGTGCCTTGTTATTTCAATAGATTCATCTGTACTGTATGTGTAGGCCTTGTTATTTCAATTGATACATCTGTACTGTGCCTTGTTATTTCAATAGACACAGCCGTACTGAATGTGTAGGCCTTGTTATTTCAATAGATTCATCTGTACTGTATGTGTAGGTCTTGTTATTTCAATAGATACATCTGTACTGTGCCTTGTTATTTCAACAGACACATCCATACTGTATGTGTAGGCCTTATTATTTCAATAGATACATCCATACTGTACATGTAGGCCTTGTTATTTCAATAGATACATCCATACTGTATGTGTAAGCCTTGTTATTTCAATAGATACATCTGTACTGTATGTGTAGGCCTTGTTATTTCAATTCTACTGTAGATATATCTGTACTATAGAGATCCAAATTGAAAAAGAATGGGGTATCAATTGATTAAAATTTAGTACTAAAGATATCTACTAGTATGAATGTACTGATGTAAAATTAGGGAACATCATAGAGATGTACAATGAAAGAATCAAATAATAGGCTGGACCTATGAAAGTGCCAAAGGCACCTTTATCTCAACCATAAGGGCCTCTTTCCTTCGGAAGGTGGAACAACGACGCCATTTTATCATGGACGGTAGCAAATATTTTTGCATTTACTAAAAATAAAATGGATTCATGGATGAATGGATGGAAAGACAAACAGAGGAGACTTGTATATCCTGCTTTATTTTACAGAAACTGGCCAATTAATTGGTTATTAATTTTGGCTCAAATTGGCACTTTAGTTTGTTACATGTATTAATATTTACCCAATTTGGCCATTTAATGACCTATTAATGCTGGCCAAAGCAAAAAGTCTGTGTCTATTTACTCAAAGTGTGTATAATACCCAATAAACATGCGCAAATATAAAATGACAGTTAAATTTCAAGTGACTGTACGTTTGTGTGTGTGTACGTTTTTGTTTTTTTGTGGGGGTGAGTATGGGCCCCGATCCAGCCCTGACAAGTTCTCAGTAATATCTTGCACTATTTCTTCTGACATCCAATCACAGGATTATAGAGGTGTGATTGAAACTTGAGATTTGTATTATAAAAAGGAACCATGCCATTCATTTTCTTATTTGAAATAAATTTATCTGGTGATGAATGTTCCAGTGGAGAGAACAATCTAGCCCCATAAATTAAATAGCCAGTCCCTTGCAGTACACATGTACCATAATATTGTTACTATTTTTTGGACAGAACAATCTAGCCCCATAAATTAAATAGCCAGTCCCTTGCAGTACACATGTACCATAATATTGTTACTATTTTTTGGACAGAACAATCTAGCCCCATAAATTAAATAAGTCCCTTGCAGTACACATGTACCATAATATTGTTACTATTTTTTGGACAGAACAATCTAGCCCCATAAATTAAATCGCCAGTCCCTTGCAGTACACATGTACCATAATATTGTTACTATTTTTTGGACAGAACAATCTAGCCCCATAAATTAAATAGCCAGTCCCTTGCAGTACACATGTACCATAATATTGTTACTATTTTTTGGACAGAACAATCTAGCCCCATAAATTAAACAGCCAGTCCCTTGCAGTACACGTGTAAAATAGCATTGTTACTATTTTTAATTATCAGCTTGTTTATATATTCATTTAAAGCTTGATTTAATGTTTTTATAAGTCTATATGCCACCAAATACGGTGTGGTAAACTGATCTGAACACTAAACACAACTAGATGGATGGATGGATGAATGAATGTACAAATGGACAGAACTATATGCCCCAATTATATCTGCAGTTATGGAATATAACTAAAATCAATTTTCATATGCCAGCTATTTTGCACGCAAGTTCACACATGGTATGTATTTGGGTTACATTATCTAGTAGGGTCCAGCTACAAAAACCACTGACTCTGATCTTCCAGTGCACAATGTACCAGCAGATGAGGGTCTATTTTGTTTGTTCTATTGATTACTGCTTAAAAACTGTATAGACCCAGATCTGCAGGCATTACATGCATGTGACAGCAGATGAGGGTCTATTTTGTTTGTTCTATTGATTACTGCTTAAAAACTGTATAGACCCAGTTCTGCAGGCATTACATGCATGTGACAGCAAATCAGTCTATGCATTTGGCTCCAAATAATATATGAGTACAGTGAAACCTGTCTTGAAAGACCACTGCTATGTGAGACCACCCATCTTGAAAGACCACTGCTACGTGAGACCACCTGTCTTGAAAGACCACTGCTATGTGAGACCACCTGTCTTGAGAGACCATATTCTCAACGTGCAAATTTAATGATTATATAGCACTGTGACCTGTTATGAGAGACCACCTGTCTTGAGAGACCATAATTTTATGGCAGAAAGAGTGGTCTTTCAAGACAGGTTCTACTGTATAAACATGTCTCTAATAAAAATACCCTGTTTAGCATTATAGTCATTGTTTAATGTTCCAAACTTAAAATATGCTTTATATTGCTGATCTGACAGCCAATATAACAAATATAGAAGATGCAAACTTTTATCAAATTCTATAAGTGCTTTTGTTTTACAGACACCAGGGTCTGAAAAATCTTTTGCCTGGAGCCAAGTGTCTATAAGAATACAGGATCCTGGCTACCAAATACTCAACACAAGGAGTCCAGTTGTCTACCTTCTATATAGTAGATCATAAATTCTATTACATTTGTTTTAAAACATAACAACAAAATAATTTACAACAAATATTATTTGTCAATGATGTATAAAAAGGTAAAATAACAGTCAGAAAACTAATAGGTACATATTCAAGAGTCTTCTTTGGGCTACTAAATTTCAGTTGTGTTATTAATTTCTTAATTTTCTGGTGGGATACCATCTCACATTGAAATTTGTTACACCTTGCACACTGATGGAAGGAGATGTCATTTGGCAAGAGGAATGACATCTATGATCTTAGATAAATGGTGATACCCGAAATACGGACAGATGAAATGACACGTAAGACTTGGACAAATGGTGATACCTGAAATAATGACAAAAGAAATGACACCTACGACTTGGATAAATAGTAATATCTAAAATACTGACAGAAGAAATGACACTTATGACATGGATACATGGTGATACCTGAAATGCAGACAAAATGGCACCTAAGACTTGGATAGATCATGATACCTGGAATACTGACAGAAGAAATCACATCTATTACTTGGATAATTCATGATACCTAAAATACAGACAGAAGAAAAGACACCTATGATCTAGATAAATGGTGATACCTGAAATACTGACAGACAAAATGACACCTTAAAGTCTTGGATAAAATCATGATACCTGGAATACTGACAGAAGAAATGACACCTATGACTTGGATACATGGTGATATTAAAATACTGACAGATGAAATGACACCTATGACTTGGATAAATCGTGATACCTGGAATACTGACAGAAGAAATGACACCTATGACTTGGATAAATCGTGATACCTGGAATACTGACAGAAAAAATCACATCTATGACTTGGATAATTCATGATACCTAAAATACAGACAGAAGAAATGACACCTATGACTTGGATAAATGATGATACCTGAAATACTGACAGAAGAAATGACACCAATGACTTGGATAAATGGTGATACCTGAAATACTAACAGACAAAATGACACCTAAGTCTTGGATAAAATCATGATACCTGGAATACTGACAGAAGAAATGACACCTATGACTTTGATAAAGTGTGATAACAGAAATACTGACAGATGAAATGACACCTAAGACTTGGATAAATTGTGATACCTGGAATACTGACACAAGTAATGTCACCTGAGTGATTTTAAAAAAGTGGAGAAAAATAATGCAATACAAACAAGAAAAATCAAATCATTCAGAATATTCACATGTTTAAATTAGTTTTTTGCTAAATAACAAATTTAAAACATTTCACAAACTGTAGAAATTGGAGACAACCTATTTGTAAATGAGCTACTTAGAATCAGACCTACCTTGGAGGTCATCTGCACTTAGTAATCACTTGCCTTAAACAACTGATTTTCTTAAAATTCCATTAACTGGGATATACTGAAAAACTGAACATCAGTAAAACAAATCCATCTTCAATGCCCAGTTTTCTCTTCCTGGAGGTGGCTTCTGAAGACAGGCTTGACTTTAGACATAAAACACTTTAAATAGTCATGTGATAAATTGCCCTTGTCACTAAATTTTGAAATAAGATGATTTGGTGTCACAAAACTGTTACTTGCGTGACTGAATATCATAAGAGAAATTCTGCAGGAATTCTCTTTCTTCAAAGTACCTCATTAAATTTATCAGTATGGCAATTAATGGTCCTGAATTAGAAGCAAATCTATTTTATGGTCGTTGTTTCAGGAAGTCCATCAACCAGACACTTTATGCTATTCATTATGGATTGATTATTTAAGAAATGCTCCTTTAGGAAAAACAAATGATAATGATAACAGTATTTCTCCAATCATAAGATAAGGGGTCAAACCTGAATTATCTGTCAAAATGTAAGACACAGGCTTTTAATCAAACAAGATGTCTCAATAAATATTTGGTAAAAATGGCATATAGGCTTATTATTGGACAAGATACCACGAGTAAATATTTGCCAAAATTTGGCATAAATGGTGGACTGGCTTGCTATCAAACAAGATTACTGTCAAAAACCAATGGCCAGTTTTGGTAAAAACGGGGAATGGGTTTATCCTTGAATAAGTTTGGAATATGGAATATAAATACTGAATTACTATTTTCAACATAGCAAGATATAAAGTTCCTTGAATACAAATGATTAAATTTTGAGTACAATGAGTATGTGATGGATCCATTTTTTGTATCACAACTAAAATTTGTGGGATCCACTTTTTGTATCACAAACTAAAATCTGTGGGATCCACTTTTTGTATCACAAGCTAAAATCTGTGGAATCCACTTTTTGTATCACAAGCTAAAATCTGTGGGATCCACTTTTCCTATCACAAACTAAAATCTGAGCTGAATTATTAGGCTAACACTGTATTTCAGACAAAGAAGTCCTCTAAGTCTAGAGTCCTCACTTCTATTTAAAAAATATTGGCATGTTTAAACAAAAACATGACAGGGACATATCTATATTTGACAGAAGCATTCAATACAGCTGAAAAGGGGAGGATTTTGTTTTATTACATGTTTTGCAAATAGGGCAGGTTACAAATTCACCTTTTTGCTATAAATAGAATTTAATGTTATTTACCCATAACACCTGGTGTGCACAGCAATTTTGCTTTCTGACAAAAGGAACATAATTGGTGTGTACACAAAGTGATGATTATGTTGAACTACGTCTTATACACTGTGAACTACATCTTATACTCTGGATTTATGTTTTATACACTGTGAACTACATCTTATACTCTGGACTTATGTCTTATACAATGTGACCTTTATCTTAAAATAACAAAATGCCTGCATTTTGTTGTGATAACAAGCAGAGGTAAATGGAGGAAAAGGTAGTATGGGAATGCCAAATTGCAGCCTTCATGATATCCTCTAAGGAAGAGTGATTCAAGTAGGCCCATGAGGTTGCAACGGCACAAACCTGACATGGGCTCTAAGTTTCATAACGGAAAGGTCTCCATCAGTACAAGACTAGTACATTCTTCTGATCATGGTGACAATCGATCATGAAATAGTAATAGTTGAAATATCTATGGAACCCTTGAAAGGAAGGAAAAGACCCTTCCTATCATTTGTTTTCCTTTGGATGCCATAAGATAGAAATGAAGTGCAATCACAGGACATAAAAAGTCTATCTGTATCATCACAGATTTGACTGAGACCATGGATTGCTATTGGTAGTGGCATAATGGAAGGTAACTGATTTGACTGAGACAGTGGATTTCTATTGGTAGTGAAGCAGTGGGAGGTAACTGATTTGACTGAGGCCATGGATTTCTATTGGTAGTGGAGCTATGGAAGGTAACTGATTTGACTGAGACCGTGGATTTCTATTGGTAGTGAATCAATGGAAGGAAACTGATTTGACTGAGACCATGGATTTCTAATCTTGGTGGAGCTATTTGGAGGGTAACTGATTTGACTGAGACTGTGAATTTCTGTTGGCAGTGGAGCAATGGAAGGTAAATGATTTGATTGAGACCGTGGATTTCTATTGGTAGTGGGGCTATTTGGAGGGTAACTGATTTGACTGAGACCATGGATTTCTATTGGTAGTGGAGCTATGGAATGTAACTGATTTGACTGAGACCGTGGATTTCTATTGGTAGTGGAGCCATGGAAAGTAACTGATTTGACTGAGACCATGGATTTCTATTGGTAATGGAGCCATGGAAAGTAACTGATTTGACTGAGACCATGGATTTCTATTGGTAGTGAAGCTATGGAAGGTAACTGATTTGATTGAGACCATGGATTTCTATTGGTAGTGAAGCCATGGAAGGTAACTGATTTGACCGAGACTGGATTTCTATTGGTAGTGGAGCTATTGGAAGGTAACTGATTTGACTGAGACCGTGAATTTCTGTTGGTAGTGGAGCAATGGAAGGTAACTGATTTGACTGAGACCGTGGATTTCTATTGGTAGTGGAGCTATTGGAAGGTAACTGATTTGACTGAGACCATGGATTTATGTTGGTAGTGAAGCAATGGAAGGTAACTGATTTGACTGAGACCATGGATTTCTATTGGTAGTGGAGCAATGGAAGGTAACTTATTTGACTGAGACTGTGGATTTCTATTTGTAGTGGAGCAATGGAAGGTAATTGATTGGTGATTTATTGGCTAAGAAGACATTTGTTGTATTGTTGCATCAAATATAAACTGCTAATAAAGCCCCCCTTTCATTAGTAGCCTCTGTTCATAGATGTAATTAGTAGCCTCTGTTCATTGATGTAATTAGTAGCCTCTGTTCATTGATGTAATTTGCATCTTGTATTTCTATTCCTGGTTTCTGTATGCAAACTGTTACGGTCCTTTCTTATTCTCTTGTTTATTCTCATTCCTGTGTAAATTTTTATATTTTGCAACTTTCACATCTGCCTATCTGTTCTTACTTATTGTTCATTCATACATTTGTTCATTCTTCATTCATTTTTTTGTATGTCAGCTCTTTTATTTACCAGCTTATTATGCAGATACCTCTCTGTCCATTTCATGCTGCATTCCTCTTAATTATAAGACTGGTTGGTAAAACTTAATGAATTGAATTATTAATGGCAAAATTAATAATTATTTAGAAGAAAGAAAACATCAGAACGATCTGAAGACAAATAGTTATAATTAAATTTATACAGCCATGTGGAGAATTTCTGAAGATTATTGAATTTTTGTGGAGTGAAAGAATATGCACTATTTAAACTTTTTAAACAATAATGTTTACAGACATTAAAAAGATTGTCAAAATTGTCCTGAAAAAGTAGTCAGTCAAAAAAAACCCCATACATTATAAAGAATACAACTAATTATGGAATGTTGAGAAATAGCTACACAGTGAATTACTTATTTTCATTCCATTGGACATTTTTATATTGATATGCTCTAGCCATAAACATAATATCGACATGGGTGACATTGTTTCTGAGGTTTATGGGTGACATTGTTTCTGAGGTTTATGGGTGGCATTGTTTCTGAGGTTTATGGGTGACATTGTTTCTGAGGTTTACAGGTGACATTGTTTCTGAGGTTTATGGGTGACATTGTTTCTGAGGTTTTTTAACTTCTGTTCTAAAACTAATTTACTATTAGTTCATGATGAACATTATGCACTTGACACCAAATTCCAAGAAATTACAGAAAAAGTATTTTAAGAAAAATGTTAGTGTGCCTGTCCATCATTAAAAAAATTGTATGGTTTTATTTTCAGCTCAAAGTACTTAGTTTATAAGCCATTTGTAAGCTATTCAAAAATGTTTACTTACTGTCTGACAGCTTTACTATAAGTGCACAACATTCCAATATAGTGACCTTTTTTGTATATATTATAGAATGGTAGCCTAAATTACTAAACAAAAAAATTAAGGAATTATTAATGAACTTTTTCAATTCCACTTCAAGGGAGATTACATTGTAATGAACCTTTCTGTTGTATAACATGCACAAGTTTCTATTTGACTGCATGGCAATGTTGCCTTGGAAACAGTCTTGAGTTAACTCTATTTATTGAAACTTGGACACCATGTTAAAAAGGTTTTCTATAGGTTTTAAGTCATTTACCCACATAGGCTCCTTTTAGGCATGAGCTCACTATGTGTATCATTGGCCTAATTTGTAAACTGCCATATCGATGAGTTGGACAATTCCCTGTGTTCAAATTTTGTGATCTTGGCATTTAGTCCCAAAAATTCTTTCACTCTGTACATTTGCTGAAGAGAATATCTGCAATTTTCTACTTGGCTAAAAAGTTGCAAAATTATCAAATCACTAACTTTGTGCTTGTAAGTTCCAAGTTCTATACCAGGTTACAACATCTGCAAATGGCCATCCTTATCAAGACAGCATTAGATCTCACAAACGTGTCAGGCATCAAAAGCATGTTATATATCCAGTTAAAATACTTAAAATGGACATATTTATAAAGACAGCATTAGGTCCTACAGATATGTTAGGCACTGAAAGCATGCTGTATACCCAGTTACAACACCTGAAATGGACATACTTATAAAGACAGTAATAGATCCTACAGACATATCAGGCATCGAAAGCATGTTATATACCCAATTACAACACCTGAAATGGACATACTTATAAAGACAGCATCAAATTTCCATTATTTATCTGAGGTCCCCATATATCCGCAAAAGGCGATAAATATGATGATAATCAGCATGTGTTTTAAAACAATGGCAGTCTAAATGTTCAAGGTTTATGGCAGTCTAAATGTTCAAGGTTTATGGCAGTCTGCCAAGTTGCAGCATAAAGTGCAGCCATTAATAACATTTTTGGCAGATCAGCATCATATGTGCAAATTTGAAAGCCCTTCATGCCATGCTACTTTTGGTACCCACAGATACATAATGTATCATGACACCTGCATATGTACCAACAGATACATAATGCATCATGATGCCCACTTAAGTTCCCACAGATACATCATGTATAATGTATGATATGTATTTACCTGCATAAGTATCCACAAATGCACAATTCATCATGGCATAATATTATGACATAAGTACCCATATATACATAATGTATCATGACACATACATAAGTAACACTGATACATAAGGCATCAAGACACCTGCATAAATACCCAGACACATGATGTATCATGACATGAATGTAACTGCATAAGTACCCAGAGCATAAATGTAACAGATCACTGAGTATGCAGATGATCTCTTTACATTTACATGCATGGTTTAGAAACATGTCACTTTTTTTATCCCAGTAAGATAACATATAAAAGCTATGTTGACTGTAAAAAGAAAGTGACCATTTGGCACACAGAAGGACTGTAACTATGACCAGACATACTGTGCATAAACAATCTTATCAAATCAAGTTAAGTTTTATTACACAATCCAGAGCATACTTAAAGATAAGTACCTCAAAAAACACTTGCCAGAGCTGATATTTTGTATCCAATTGCCACTGGTTTAGAATTGAATAACAGATTAACTTTTCATTATGTTTCCCTTGATGGCCATGTAAAATTTCTGAGCTTATTTTAAAATTATATTCAAGAATTAAATAATTTGGAGCAAAAATGTCATCTTAATTGCATAACACTTCATGAAAGCAAATAATAAATGACCCACAACAATAAATTTCCAAGTGTCAAATTCCTTTTCTTCTTCCTTATTCATACAAAATGCAAAGTAAATATTTGCTTCAGTCCCCAGTCCTGACTTTTAATCAAGATTAGTTTCTTATTTAAAACATTCCTGTCATTTTCTTGGCAAGGTTTGTGGTTCGCATTTCCCTTCCTAACAATAAAACATGGCCCTGCATGTCATTCTCATAGTCAAAGCATAATCTGCCACCTTAATCCCACGATGGAGTCAGCATGCTGACATATGAATTGTATTAGCCTGAGAATAACCCATCCAAATTAGGAAGAAAATCAATAAAGGGGAACTTTTGAAAATATAATCCAGCAAAAAAAAATAACCAATTTACTTTAAGATAAAATTTTCTATGATTGTGACCATAATCCCAAGATCAAAGGACATCTGAGTGTGTTGCAGAACTTAGGCAATGATTCATCGTAATCATAAATAATTTCATCAAGGGGTCTAGAAAATATAAACCACTGACACAAGTTTAACCAAAACCTTATAGTACAAATGTTCTATGCCTGTGACACTTACCCCAAAGTGAAAGAGGAAAGAGATTCTGTCCAAGAATGAACTGTCTTGGCTTCATTAGGGTATGATGAAAATTCATCAAGTAGATTAGGGAATATGTGTTTTTGTGTTTTGTCGGTTTTAATGCCATTTCTCAGCACATTATAGAGCTATACATAGTGGCCAGTACAGATGGTGAAGGAAGAAGCTGAGAAGACCATGGGAAGTACCACTGACCATTGAAAGTTACCAGCAAGGTTTCTCATATACCCAAACTGGCTAAACTGAGACTTGAACCCACATAGTCAGCAGTGAGCTGTGTGAGTGATTGTAAAGGCAAGCTCCTTCAACCACTAGGCCACCAGGGACCCTTAAGAAATATAAGCAAATTACCAACTTTAATAAAACCCTTAGCAAACTGTTGAGAATACCATTGCCACTGATTCCAGCAATACTATCTCTCATGCCCAAATCCACATCAGATTTCACACAATGTAACCTCTCTTACCAGCAAATCTGATTCCTTACAAATAGAACTCTTTACCAGGCAAATCCATATCCCATTCCATACAATGTAACCTCTCTTCAAGCAAATCCACATCAGACTCCATACTATGAAACCTCTCTTAACAGCAAATCCATATCCAATCCCATACAATGAAACCTCTCTTAAAGGCAAACCCACATCAGACTCCATACAATGAAACCTCTCTTACAGGCAAACCCACATCAGACTCCATACAATGAAACCTCTCTTACAGACAAACCCACATCAGACTCCATACAAAGAAACCTCTCTCAACTGCAAATCCACATCGAATTCTATACAATGAAACCTCTCTTAACAGCAAATCCACAGCAGGTTCCATTCAATGAAACCCCTTTTACCAGCAACAAGTCAATATTTTAAAAGTGGATGCCATTACAAGGTGCATATTAAATATTTAAATGATATAAAGAAAACTTACACTTGGCTTACTATTGGGGGGTGGGGTGTCCTGGGTGGCTGAGTGATCTCAACCACATGCCTTGATCAAAAGGCTTGTCAGCTTGAAAACAAAGTGAGAGATGCCTTTACAAGCCAATGACTTACCAGACCAAGTGCACTTGCAAAAAACTTGAAATATCAATGGGAAATTCAATCTAACTTATGGAAAAGGAAAATACAAATTAAATCGGGCTTGCACAAAAATGGAAGAATTCATTATACCTGGTAATAAACAGCTACAATAAATATCGTGAGTAGACACTTCACTTTGTGGAATGTACTGGTAATATTTTCACATTATTAAATTCCAAATAACTGCAGATACATGTATTTTGTAATGAATACCATCATGAAACGGATAAACATGCTACATACCATATAACATTCTACATACCATATAACACGCTACATACCATATAACATTCTACATACCATATAATACCATATAACATTCTACATACCATATAACATTCTACACACAATATAACATTCTACATACCATATAACATGCTACATACCATATAACATTCTACATACCATATAACATGCTACATACCATATAACATTCTACATACAATTTATGCATTTCTGAACGGGAATAGTGGCATAAACACATAAAAATATTTCTAAAAGTATTTCTGTCTACTGCAAACATCTAAAGTTTCCATCACTGCCCCTAGATTTATCAAATTTTTTGTATGTCACACTTATAAAATAACGCCTACTCTTCATAAATATAAAAACTGCCAATGATCTTGACCTTTGACCCTAGTATCAACAGGCCTCCTCCAAAACAAGCTCTCTGAAAAATTGTGGTCAAGTTAAAGTTTTGTGCAGAAACCATTTTTCTTTGTTCAATCAAAATGATCTTACCCTTGGACTGTTTGACCTAAAACTTCTTTTCTGTATGTGAAAGCCATCCACAGAGTTTGGTATATAATGTTATTGCACTGAAACCTTATTCTTCTATCAGTCAGTGACCTTGACATTGACATACTGACCCCATAATCAACAGATTTATTCCCTGCATCAAGAGCAAGCTATCTATAAAGATTAGCCTGGGTAGGCAATGTAAAACTAGTGACTATAATCTCTGAACTTTTGTCCCAAAAACTGACAGGCAAACTATCCACAATGTTTAGTTTAAATCTAATGTTATTGTGACTACAATTTTCTTTCTTCTGTCAAACAGACCTTGATCTTTAACCTTTTAACATCAAAACTGACAAATTTCATTCTTAGATGTCCCAAAAATTTGGTAAGGGTGTGTTGTAAAACAAATACAGACATGCCAATCCTAACAAGACTTTTTTAGTAAGGCAGTGAAATTTTTGTTCCCAAGTTAGGCCAGTTTTCATTAAGGTATGACAAAATATACTGAGCATCATTTATGTCTGGCAAGGTATGACAAAATATACTGAGCATCATTTAGGTCTGGCAAGGTATGACAAAATATACTGAGCATCATTTAGGTCTGGCAGTTTCCTCCAACTAACTGACAGACATGGTGATCTTAGATATCTACATATTTGGCAATGGTTTGTCCATTTTTGGCAATGGTTTGTCCATTTTTCAATCGATAATTGTGAAAAGGTAAATTGACTTTGTAATTCTAACAGTCGATATCCAAATCATCTAAAGGGGGGAGACAGAATTATTCCTTTCCAGAAAGTTAGACAAAACTTAGATGGATAAAGACTTGTGGTTGCCCACAAATATCAGCTGAGCATGGACACAATTGATATAGACAAACACATCCTGGCAATAATTAAATTAAAAGAAAAAGAAAAAGAAACAATATGTAAAAATGAACATGTCTAGAATATGGGTCGAGATCACCCTAGTTTAGAGTTTTGTTGTGCGTAGTTTAGTTTCTCTATGAAGCACTGAACCCCAGATTACATTATTTCAAAGTTTCAAAATGTACTCTTAGTTTATCCTGAAAATAATGCTTCATTGTCTCCATCTTTTTGACTTTTGAGTGACTCATTACTTCGAGTCATTCAGCTAGGCGGAGCATGAAAATTGTAATTAAATTAATTGTTAGTTTCGGATATTCATATTCCATTATATTAAGTATGTATTATGCATGTTTGCATCAACATACATCACTGATCAAAATTCCATCTCAAGAAACAAGTAGAACTTAAAAATTGTGTACAACATTATACATCTAAAAGGTAATTATTTATAATTTTGTTATATTTTTCATTCATTTAAATCAAAGGTAGCATAAACAGAAATCAGGTAAGTTAAAAAGATAAGACTCTATACTAAATGTATTAATTTTTTCTGGAGTGAATTTCCTTTTACATGAATATGTTCTCAAGCCACTTTTAAATTGACTTTCATGATTTACTAGAATAAAACAGAGGTTATTGCTATAAGAACTTGAAATACAAATATCAATATTATCTACTGCTTTATAATTTCTGCAACTTAATAATTTTAAATTTTTATGAATAACAAAAATCAATTTTAATGAACATATCACTGAAAATGAAACATAATTCTTTGCAAAATAAAGGATATTTGTTGGAGGTTAGCTGATCAGCATGTCACATGATTTGTTAGGCAGAGAGATCTATCATAACCCGTAAGGTCAATTAATTCTAGTACAGTTTCACAAACTAGATTCTGGATCTCAATGGCTTCTTGCCATCTCCAAACTTAATGTAATCCTTAGCTTTTCCTTTCAATTTCAGGCTGCGATGGCCATCATCTCTCCCGCATGGGACATATTCACATTATTACATGTTGTCCCCCCAAGAATCTGAGTATTCTTTTTATTCTTCAGTGTTGACAAGTTACACTTTTTAAAATGGATTATTGTCCCGTTTATCCTGAGCATGTATATAGCTTGTTGGATGCCATTTTCAGAAAATTCTACAAGCAACAGCTTGATCCTGCAGATGTTCTACATTAAACAATGTGCAGTTTAAAGCATCCAAGATACCTCTGTAAAGTTAGTCTGGATCCATTATCAATTCCACTGAATCTAATATTTAAAAATACTGATCTAAACCATACAAGGATAAACCAGTATCTGGATTTTACCACAACAATTTTATCTCCATAAATTTTGCTTTTATTCCACAAGCCCATATTTTAGATTAATTTCCATAAGACCTACAGTCAAACTGTAAGGGTTGGCAGGTCTGCACATGTAATGGTGTGAAAACCCGTGTCCTTCTGACACTGACCTTGACCCCAAAATTGATAGGCTCCTTTTACCCCAAGTGCCGGCTATCCATAATGTTGGCTAATATATATGATGTATAACAAGTTAAAATGCCCAAAGTTAATGTTCACTGATTGATAGAGTCATTGAATAAAATGTTAATTGACAAACGAGTCACCACAGAAGAAGTTAATTGACAGACTGAATCACCACAGAGAACGTTAACTGACAGATTTAGTCATGCATGAAAAGTTAATTGACTGAGCGAGTCAAAGCACAAAAAGTTAATTGACAAATTGAGTCAGGTCATAAAAAGTCAATTGACAGTCACCACATAAAAAGTTGGCATAGTATGTTCCACTGAATGGTGGATGTTTAAAAAGGAAACAAGACATTATTAGAATGCTGCAGTGTACTGAACAGTGTAACAAATTATGCAATTTACAGATTTCTTAAATATCAATATTGAACAAACGTTCACAATGTACACAACATATTTACAACTAGAAATGTGTTCATGGAATATGAATGTAACCCCTGAAAACAGATCTAAAAATAAACACTGACTGAATGAATGGATGGATATACAAGGGCCAACATTATATGCCCCTATTCATGAAACATGACTGTGTCCACCTGATGACTGAGCTAAATGTAAAAGATGACTGGATGGACTCGCAGTGCTCAAAGAAACTTTTTTTTCGACACAGGCCCAGAGCTCGTGACTTAAATAAACTCACAAGCCCTGACTGAAATTCCACAAGCCCAGACTACAATTTCCATTATGTCCAAAATTTCATCTTTTTTAATATTGTCACACAACATTGCACTAGCTACAATTCAAATATAAATTCAATAGGTTCAAAACGGGATTTGAAGGTAATGCAGGTGTCATTAGTCTTCATCACTTCACTCACTAGGGACTGGATGGTCCTGGTGTTCAAACTTCTGCTGGATTCTCTGGGTGAATCCTGGTCAGAACCAAGCTGACATATGTCAATGTATTGTTTGCTGAATGTAAGAATAGCGCCCCCACCCTTAACCTTTTCTTGGCTGGTGTGCTTCACAAAGCAAAACTCTATCAACAAAAAGTTCTGAAATTTATTATTATTGGGCTCTGCTGATAGTTAGTTGCTTCCTAAATCGGATTCAATAGTGAATTACACTTAACACTATTCCCACAATGGAAATCATCATGCTTTGCATTTTATATACACAGCAATATCCAACTTCAAAGAAATGTTGCCGCTATTCACAATCTAGTCAAAAATATATTATATATGGCTTAAACATTCTCATTCAAGGCACTGATTTGTAATAACTTTTGTTCTTGTACATGCAGCTAGCATCTCTTTGATTTAACTATAATGGGTTGTTCCACTTCCTGATCCTACCTAATTGGCACAATGGGCTCACCCACTGCAGCCTTCAAACAGCACTAACTAGCTCTTGTCTGCCAGTTAAGTAATATGTGAAATGGTGGTTTATACCTGAACTCTTTACATTTAACTGCTGCTATTTAAAACTGCCCAAGGGATGATTTTATATCAGCTCCAATCATGGCTGTTTATCTTTCATACATGCTATATGTAACAGGCATATACTGAAAGTGGTGGATTTTTTCTTTTCTTTCTTTTTTTCCTTCTATTGTAGAAGATTACTGAAAATTGTGTTGTTTCAAAACACAACCGTCTCGGGGGGTTGGAAGTACAAAATTGTATTTTTAGCATCACATGCCTTGCTTCAATTTGATTCAAATCAGATCACAATTTTACATACAACAGTGATGATCTGATTTAAATTGGCAGGTATATCAACACCTTGAAAATACATTTACACATTTCATCAGTGCGATCAAAGTTTCCTCAGACAAATTAGAATTTTTTTTAAAGCCCAATGGGCACCTCACTTGGAATACAGGATCTAAAATTAGAGGGGCCCCGGGTAATGAGTTACCGCATTTTTTTAGCACTAGATGGAGAGACAAGGGTAACACTATATGCCCATATTCATGGTAGGACATAAAAACAAGATAAACCTAAACACTGATTCACTATAAACAAGGGTCAACTTACTGTGCTATAAAGTCTTTAAATGTTGCTGACCACTTCTCTGGGCTTTTTAGCTTTGGTGGAGGATTCCTGAAATAAATAATTGTATTTCTTATTGCCTATCCACCTGTATTTCTTATTGCCCATCTACCTGTATTTCTTATTGCCCATCCACCTGTATTTCTTATTGCCTATCCACCTGTATTTCTTATTGCCCATCCACCTGTATTTCTTATTGCCCATCCACCTGTATTTCTTACAGCTGATCAGATTGTATTTCTTATTGGTTATTCGTACTGGTTAAACCCATTCAAACATACCAGTACAAGCCAGCTTGGACAAAACCCATTCAAACATACCAGTACAAGCCAGCTTGGACAAAACCCATTCAAATATACCAGTACAAGCCAGCTTGGACAAAACCCATTCAAACATACCAGTACAAGCCAGCTTGGACAAAACCCATTCAAACATACCAGTACAAGCCAGCTTGGACAAAACCCATTCAAACATACCAGTACTTGCCTAACTTGATAAAACCCATTCTGACATACCAGTACACACCTAATTCAATACAACTCATTTAAAACATACCAGTACAGGCCTAACTGGATTAAACTCATCCTAACATACCAGTACATGCCTAATGCAATACAACCAATATAAAACATACCTGTACATGGCTAACTTAATTCACACCCCATATAGATCTGATGTATACAACAGTGTGCCTTAGTGTGATTGTAAAAGTGCATAACACAACAGCATGCCTTTGTTTGATTGTAAAAGTGCCTAACAATCAATAAAACTTGAAAAAACTGTTTGAAAATCCAAAACTTTTTCACTGGAAAATATTAAGTCACCTTGGAATTCTAAACAGGGCTCTCATCGGATGTTTATCAGCCAGTGGTGGCTCTCCATCAGCCAATTCTATTGCTGTTATTCCCAAAGACCAAACATCACAGCGTATGTCATATTTGTACTCAAACTGTCTCTCACATGCAATTATCTGTCAGAAAAAATTAAGGGAAATAAGTGACAAAGATAGTATTATATTTTAGAAAAATCAAGAAGTAATCACTTAAGTAAAATTACCCTTCAGATTCTTTGTAAAACTCAACATATACACCAAATCTAATTAATTTTCATTATATGAAATATGTAAAAAAATATATTTTATGGCATGGCCCTTTTTCTTTAAATTTTTTATATATACAGTAAACAGTTGATAATTCTAAGTCTCCAGATTTTTCAACTGTAAAAACAAAAGGAATGTTCTCTGGAGACTTTTCAATCGTACCAACCCAAAAATCTGTCCATTGGATACATAAATTTATTCTGTGCAAATTGATCCATCATCTGGCCATGCAAATATCGGACAAAAACCTTGATGGGTCTGGATAATCAGTTACACCACATATATTGAATGGTAGCATTGAAGTTTGCATAGTCACATGTTTACTCAAGTTGAATGGTAGTGATGAATTCAGTATACACATTTTTTTACTCAAGCTGAACGGTAGTGCTGAATTCAGTATAAACACTGTTTACTCAAGTTGAATGGTAGTGTTGAATTCAGTATACACATTTTTACACAAGTTTAATGGTAGTGTTGAAGTCTTTGTACACATGCTTACTCAAGTTGAACGATAGTGCTGAATTCAGTACACGCATTTTTTACTCAAGTAGAATAGTAGTGTTGCATTCAGCATACACATTTTTACACAAGTTGAATGGCAGTGTTGAATTCAGTCTAGTGTTGAATTCAGTATACACATTTTTACACAAGTTGAATGGTAGTGTTGAATTCAGTCTAGTGTTGAATTCTGTATACACATTTTTACACAAGTTGAATGGTAGTGTTGAATTCAGTCTAGTGTTGAATTCTGTATACACATTTTTACACAAGTTGAATGGTAGTGTTGAATTCAGTCTAGTGTTGAATTCTGTATATATATATTTACACAAGCTGAATGGTAGTATTAAAGTCCAATGTCTTTTTAGTAATTTTCAAAATGGCATTCCAAATAGTATCTGGTCCTGCACCTAGAAATGTATTAATTACATGCAGCCTGTACAATGCAATTAATGCAATGAGTCTGAAAATAGATAAATAAACTTTACATGGACTTTAATAATTCCATCCCAGTCTTTCTTTCATTAACAGAAATAGTAACGATTTGTTGTTGTTGTTGTTGTTGTTGTTGTATGGTTTAACGCCATTTTTCAGCACACGATAGGCTATACATGGCGGCCAGTATTAACGGCTGAGGAAGAACCCGGGGAAAACCCTGGAAAGAACCACCGACCCACGAGAAGCTACTGGCAAGCTTTCTCACATACCCACATTGGCCGAATCCGAGACTCGAACCCACGCAGACAGAGGTGAGATGGCAGTGATCTGTAACGGATAGCGCTTTAGACCACTCGGTCACTCGGGGCCCCTAGTAACGATTTAACAGATTGTCTAATGGTGAAGGTACTCATAGTGCCAAAACTGCCGCCATTTTGATCCATCATTTCTTCTGTACAGGCTCTAATTTTCCCACTATTTCCAGTGTGGAAATTGTTTTTAACCTTTCATTTGGTTTTATAAACAGATCTTTTTCCCTAAAAGAATCTTTTAGTAATTATTTGTTGAAAAAATGATGATTACAAATTAGTGTAGCATATGACTGAATTGCAATGCAGACAACAGACAAGAACAGCACAAGACTGTTTAGAATTACAATGCAGACAACAGATGGTAGCACATGACTGTTTAAATTACAATGCAGGAAACAGACAAGAACTGCACATAACTGTTTAGAATTACAACACAGACAACAGACAAGAACAGCACATGACTGCTTAAATTACAATGCAGACAACAGACAAGAAAAGCACATAACCTGTTTAGAATCACAATGCAGACAACAGAAAAGAACAGCATATGACTGTTTAAATTACAATGCAGGAAACAGACAAGAACTGCACATAACTGTTTAGAATTACAACACAGACATGAGAAAAGAACAGCACATGACTGTTTGAATTACAACGCAGACAACAGACAACAGTAGCACATGACTGTCTGAATTACAATACAGACAACAGACAAGAACAGCCCATAACTGTTTGAATTACAATGCCAAAAACAGACAACAGCAGCACATGACTGAATTACAATGCAGACAACAGCAGAACATGACTGTTTGAATTAAAATGCAAACAACAGACAACAGCAGCACCACTGTTTAGAATTACAATGCAGACAACAGCAGCACCTGACTGTTTGAATTACAATGCAGACAACAGACAACAACAGACACAACTATCTGAAGTACAATGCAGACAATAGACAACAGTAGCACAACTATCTGAAGAGCATTCACTTCTCTGGAGTCAGGCCAATGTCTGGCAAATCTTTTCATGTGCCAAAGTTTACATCATGAGAGAAAACTTAAATTTTTAGGGTTAATCATATACATACAATTTGCATGAAGAGAAAAAAGAACAGTATAAATTAACTGAAGCCTATGTAAAAAAGAACAGTATAAATTAACTGAAGCCTATGTAAAAAAGAACAGTATAAATTAACTGAAGCCTATGTAAAAAAGAACAGTATAAAATAACTGAAGCCAATATGAAAAAGCAGTATAAAATAATTAAAGCCCATGTAAAATGGAACAGTATAAAAAAACTGAAACCCATGTAAAAAAAACAATGGTATACAATAATTGAAGCCCATGTAAAAAAAAAAAACCAGCATAATATAATTGAAGCTGATGTGAAACAAAACAGTATAAAATAATTGAAGCCCATGTAAAATAAAACAGTATAATATAACTGAAGCTGATGTAAAAGAAACAGTATAAAATAACTGAAGCCCATGTAAAAAAAAAACAAAACAGTATAATTGATTCAAGCTGATGTAAAAGAAAACAGTATAAAATAATTCAAGCCCATGTAAAAAAAAAAGAAAAAGAACTATAAAATAATTGAAGCCCATGTAAATGAAATTCTCTTTATCCATTTGTCAGTCTGTTTGCATTAATAAATTTTTACATGTAGCTCTGGATATCATCTGGAAGGGCATTTTTAAACAAAGTATGGTCAGATTTGATTTCACAGAAAAGGCCTTAATAATAAAAGGAAGAAAGTGTCACAGTCAATCAACTGATTCAGAGTTCTGTGATTGGCTTCATCAACTACAGCATAATTTCTTCAAAGAAAAGAAGGCCAAAAGAGAAAACATTTTATGCCATCCAATATGGAGTAAACTCATGCAGATTTATTTTGTTTAGTCTTGCTAACTTCTTGGAGTATGGTGTCTCCAAAGAACACAAGGACCACATAACATACCTCTGGTGCCATCCAGTATGGGGTCCCTACTGATGTCTTCCTCTTTCCCAGTGTTCTATCCACATGAGATGATATACCTAGAAAAAATACAAAATGAAATTTATTTATAAGTCCTGTAGAATAAGCCGTTAATGATACATATGGTTATATCTTATACGGCCTCAGACCTTGAGATCCTCAAAGTGTCAATAAATTAAAATCATGCCTTTTAAGATCAGTCAGAACTTGAGATCCTCAAAGTGCCTTTTAAGATCAATGAGACAGTCAGCTAAATTCTAGAACCTAAAATTATCATAATTTTACTCTAATCATCATCATTTTTTGCCATCCTTTTCTTTTTACTCCTGAAGGAGCATTGTATCTGTAACAGTACTGATTCACCTATTTATGCCTCAATGAAAAACCTAACATAATGATAGTGGTGCATAAAAGCTGGGTCTATCTGACCTACTTCTGTTGTAGTGAGTGAAAAAATCTAAATACGAATGTAACAATTAAATTTTTTGACCATGCAAGTAATATCCATGAATTTTCAGAGTTTAATCTTCAAAATACAAATATTTAAGACCTAATTTTAGTAATACTAAGCCTTACTTCCAAACAAGTATAAACTCATAAAGATTTACGACTCTTCATGCATATTTGTCAAACAGAACAAACTGGCAAAACTTGACACTGATAAAATCTTTGAAAATACCATTTCATAGGTAAAACCCTTGCCACACATGTAATTTGTAGGTACAAGCCACATCACATGTGTACTTAATAGGTAAAGCCCTTGTCAAACATGTGTTTCATAGGTAAATCCCTTGTAACACACGTACTTCATAGGTAAAACCCTTGCCTCACATGTACTTTGTAGATAAAATCCTTGTCATACATGTACATCATAGGTAAAATCCTCATCACACATGTACTTCATAAATAAAGCCCTTGTCAAACATGTACCTCATAGGTAAAACCCTTTCCACACATGTCCTTCATAGGTAAAACCCTTGTCACACATGTGCATTATAGGTAAAACCCTTGTCAAATATGTACTTCACAGGTAAAACCCTTGCACACATGTCCATCATAGGTAACACCCTTTCCACACATGTACCTCATAGGTAATACCCTTTTCACACATGTACCTCATAGGTAAAACCCTTGTCACACATGTACATCATAGGTAAAACTCTCATCAAACATGTAAATCATAGTTAAAACAATTGTCACACATGTACTTCAAAGGTTAAAACCTCATTATACATGTCCTTCATAGGTAAAACCCTTGTCACACATGTCCTTCATAGGTAAAACCCTTTCCACACATGTACATCATAGGTAAAACCCTTGTCACACATGTCCTTCATAGGTAAAACCCTTTCCACACATGTACATCACAGGTAAAACCCTTTCCACACATGTACATCATGGGTAAAACCCTTGTCACACATGTACATCATAGGTAAAATCCTCATCACACGTACCTCATAATTAAAGCCCTTGTCAAACATATACCTCATGGGTAAAACCCTTTTCACACATGTACCTCATAGGTAAAACCCTTGTCACACACGTACTTCATAGGTAAAACCCTTGTTATCCATACAGGTGAGAATAAAAGCTTATTTGGATACTGCAACAGGGAAAACACCATTAGAAAAGTAACACCCATAACTCCAACTGTGCCTACGAATGAGAAAAAAGTTGAACTGCATATCTCACCAACAAAAAAAACATTCAAAAGTTAGCATCTCTGGCACACCAGTGCTTCACAGCTGAGAAAATAATTGACTCTGAAACCTCCAAAATGAATATATCATTAGAAAGGTAAAACCAATATCATATGTGCTCTATCAGTGTGAAAAGACTGTTTTGGAGATCTCAAAACCGGGAGTACCATTTGAAAGATAAAACCCATCTCACAAATGCTTCACAAGCGAGAACAAAAAGTTGATCTGAATATTACAACAAGGAAAGAACCTTTATACAGGTAAGTCTCCTGTTTCAAATTGCTTCCAAGGTGAGAAAAGAAGCTTGGAACCTCACCAAAAAACAAAACTATTAAGGTAACACGTATGTCTCACATGCACTTAATAGATTAAAAAAACCTTTGATCAAGATATCTTACCAAAGTCCACAAGCTTGATGTTCCCTTCTTCTGTTATAAGAATGTTGTGACCTTTAACATCTCTATGAACAACATGATTCTTGTGAAGAAAATGTAACACCTGTAGAAAGAAGAAGAATCACATGATAAAGACATTTACAAACTGTTTATTACCTTAGTTTAATGTGTACCAAATATATACATTTTAGATTTTAGATAAAATCATTTTAAGGTATTTTTTCCAGGTAATGCTGGTCATATTCAGAGATGTCATCTCATAATAATGATTACCAGAATGCTATCAACATTTCAAAATCTTGACAGCCTGTCAATTTATGGACAAAATTCCATACTATATATATTCATACCACATCCTGGCAGCCTGCCCAGAATAGATAACATGTATCTTAAAAGTAACAAGCTTCCACACTGTATAAAATCATACAGCAAGCTTCCACACTGTATAAAATCATACTGCAAGCATCCACTTTGTATATAATCATACTGCAAGCATCCACACTGTATATAATCATACTGCTAGCATCAACACTGTATACAATCATGCTGCAAGCATCAACACTGTATACAATCATGCTGCCAGCATCAACACTGTATAAAATCATACTGCAAGCATCCACACTATAAAATCATACTGCAAGCATCCACACTGTATATAATCATACTGCAAGCATCCACACTGTATATAATCATACTGCTAGCATCAACACTGTATACAATCATGCTGCAAGCATCAACACTGTATACAATCATGCTGCCAGCATCAACACTGTATAAAATCATACTGCAAGCATCCACACTATAAAATCATACTGCAAGCATCCACACTGTATATAATCATACTGCTAGCATCCAAACTGTATAAAATGATACTGTAAGCATCCACACTGAATATAATCATACTGTAAGCATCCACACTGAATATAATCATATATCCTATGAGCTTATACATACCTGGACAGTCAGTAACAATTTGAGTCCAATTAGAATAAATGGTGTACCCATTTGTTTATTTCCAGAACTTTGTTATTGGTATGGGTTTAATGCCATTTTCCAACACATGATGGGCTAAACATGGCTGCCAATATACCTGGTCGAAGAAGAACCCAGGAAAACCCTGGAGAGAACCACCAACCTACGAGTTCCTGCTGGCAAACTTTCTCACATACCACCATTAACCGGGCCCGAAACTCAAACAGATCGAAGTGAGATGTCAATGATCTGTAAAAGTGAGTGTCTAAGACCACATGGCCACCCAGGGTTCCTCATAACTTTGTGTGTCTTCAACATATTTTTCACAACAAAATTCACCCATGTTAGAATTCCTGATGAATATCTGCATCATTCTTTTCCTATCATATTCCACCATGTTTCAACTACTTACCTTCTAATCAACTGGTATTTTATCATGTACAGACTGGGTTAGTTTTATATTTTATGTACCTGTTTATCATATTGATATTTAAATACTTTTCTTCCTATACATGTCCTTATAGAAAACAGTTCAAAATTTACATCATAAAATTTATATGAAAACACGCAAGTCTAATAATGAAAAACACCAAAGTTCATCTGTTGAAAATACCAAGTCCAACTGCAGGAAAACACCAAAGTCCTTCTGCATGAAAATGCCAAAGTTCATATGCTGGAAAACACCAAATTCAGGAAGATACCTAAATCCATCTCCAGTAAGACACCAGTGTCAACCTGCATGGAAACAGCAATGTCTACCTGCACAAAAATACCAAAGTCCAACATCAGGAAATCATTAAAGTCCATTATGCTGGAAAACACCAAAGTTCATCTGCAGGAAAATGCCAATGTTCATTCAAATCCACCTGCAGGGAAAGACCAATGTCCCTATGCTGGAAACACCAAGTTTTATCTGCAAGAACATATAAAAAAGCATCTGCAGTAAAACACCAAATTCCATCTGTTGGAAAACACCCAGATCTAATGGTGAAAAAGATCCATGTTCATATTCAGGAAAATGCATAAGTCCACCAGCAGGTAAAGAGCAATTTCTGACTACAGGAAACACCAAAGCTCATATGCTTGAAAACACCAAATTCATCTTGAGGAAAACAGCACAATGTCCATCTACAGGAAAGCAGCAATTTCCAACTGCTGGAAAATGCCAATGTGCATGAGCAGGAAACATCCATCTGCAGGATAACAAAAAATATGAAAGTTCATGTGCATGAAAACACTAAAGTCCATATGCTGGAAAACATCAAATTTCAACAGAAGAAAAACACCAAAGCTCATCTGCAGGAAAACACCAAAGTCCATATGCTGGAAAACACCAAATTCCACAAGAAGAAAAACACCAAAGTTCATCTGCAGGAAGACACCAATTTCCACCAGAATAAAAACACCAAATTCCAACTGCAGATAAAACTGGAATGAACTCATTCTAAGTACCAAAATAAACATGGAGGAGAAAAGAATTAGTTTAAGGGTTGGCCATATTTTGTCACAATATTCCATTTCTATTACATGATAAATTCTACTGCAGCAGCATACTGAAGAAAACTGGAATATGCTACATTTTAGTTTCCTGACACCAACCTTCAATGTTTCCTTAAGGACATGAGCAATGAGGACTTCACCCATGGACTCATTCTGGTCAATAAGAACTTTGCTCAGGTCTGTAACTGAACCCCTATTACATAGCTGGAAAACAGAACAAAGAATTAATTTACTAATCATAATTTGTACTTTGTTCAATTTTGAATTTTATAAATACATAAACTAATTTTATTACACACTGCTATGAATTACTCTGTGATTTAAGTGTTCTTGAAAAGAAGGTTAGATTTTATTACACACTGAGATGAATTACTGTGTGATTTAATTATCAATGTCCCCCAAAAGAAGGCTAGATATTACACACTGAGATGAATTACTGTGTAGTCTAATTATCATAGTCTCCCGAAAGACTAGACTATTACACACCAAGATGAATTACTGTGTGATTTAATTATCATAGTCCCCCAAAAGAAGGCTAAATATTATTATACATTGAGATGAATTACTATGTAATCTAATTATCATAGTCTTCTGAAAGACTAGACTATTACACACCAAGATGAATTACTGTGTGATTTAATTATCAATGTCCCCCAAAAGAAGGCTAAATATTATTACACACTGAGATGAATTACTATGTAATCTAATTATCATAGTCTTCCAAAAGACTAGACTATTACATACCAAGATGAATTACTGTGTGATTTAATGATCATAGTACCCCAAGAAGGCTAGATTTTAATTATACAATGCTGATTCACCTTTTCATGTTTTTTCAGTAAAAGGTTTGAGTGAAAAGAGAGAGTTCAACTGTACCTCAAACATTATCTACAACTGCTGCTGGAACTATCAATCAAATGAGCTGTTTCATAGCCTATATCTCACCTACATTATACCAGTCTTTTAGACTAATGCTAAATCTCAACAAGGCAGTTTATGATGAGACAGAGTTACAGTTTGACATACTAATAATGAGTCTCTATACAGCAGTTTATGAGACAGAATCAGTCTGACAGACTAATGCTAAATCTCAACAAGGCAGTTTATGAGTTTATGATGAGACAGAGTTACAGTTTGACAGACTAATAATGAGTCTCTATACAGCAGTTTATGAGACAGAATTAGTCTGACAGACTAATGCTGAATCTTAACAAGGCAGTTTATGATGAGACAGAGTTACAGTTTGACAGACTAATGCTAAATCTCAACAAGGCAGTTTATGATGAGACAGAATTAGTCTGACAGATTAATGCTAAATCTCAACAAGGCAGTTTATGAGACAGAATTAGTCTGACAGACTAATGCTGAATCTCAACAAGGCAGTTTATGATGAGACAGAGTTACAGTTTGACAGACCAATAATGAGTCTCTATACAGCAGTTTACAATGAGGCAGAATTAGTCTGACTGACTAATGCTAAATCTCAAAACAGCATTTTATGATGAGGCAGACTAATGCATGGTTCAACTGCATACCATAATATTCATAATACTAAAGTGTGTCTATATATATATATATATATATATATATATATATATATATATATATATATATATATATATAAAGAATACAAATCATATGGCGAATAGCAGTCCTTTCAAATGCACTAGATCCAAATGGGGTCATGTGTGTCAGGGATTGATTGAAATAAATGCAATAAACTGACAATGAACAGTGCAAAACTAGTATCTAACTAGCCTGAGCGCTTTCAACTCTTAATGAGTCTTTTTCAAAGGCATACAAAAAACATAGACAAAACAAACAAATAAAACACAAAAACCGTTGTGTTCGCAAAACTTTACATGGCTATTTCTACAGGAATTAAACCTTTAAATGTATTAAGTCTCAACCAGCCTATATCAACTTGTTGCGGATACTGGAAAATATTTGTATTAGCCTAGAAATCGATGAGCCATAACGACATCTGTTACTTTGTGTACATTTATGTAAGCGCAAATTATATCCCGGATATTTCATTGTTATAGTAGTAATTGAAGGCTACTAAGCAAATTTAGAAAAAAATTTACAAGAATATGTGTCGGCTGCAAAAGATAATTCCACTTGTGCATGGCTGTCTTTTTCTAATCTTCTTGGTTTAAACCACTTGGTTTCAATGTTCTAAGGCAGCGTATACAGTAAGATTCCTTTTCTTTCCTGGTTTCGGAACTCCAGTTGGGGTTGTTAATAATTGCAATAAGTGTTATATGGCTGCAAGTTTGGCCAGGGGAGGAGAAGTGCTCTGTGACCGGGCTTCTGTACAGCTTCTTTGTCATCCAATCAGATCTATGAAGGCTGATCCTTTTGTGTAGCTTTTCAGTTTCTCCGACATACTGAAGGCTACAGATCTTACATGTGATGAGATAAATTACAGTCTATGTTTTGCCATGAATTTTATTGAAGGATAGAAGTTGTTTGCCTTTGATATGAAGTCATCCAGCCTTTCTCTTCCATGTCTTGTTAGATGCACATTGCATACATTTTGTTTTGTTAGTTGGAACAACCAATGTTTAAGTGTTAGAGTGCTAGATGAAACAGATAAGCTTTAAGGCAGGCAGCCACAGTTCTAACCCAAACCTCTGATAGGAGAGGAACAAACAAGCATTCTAGGGAACACTGCTATTTGTCCAAATACAGCACTATAATGTACACCATGTGATTTTCCACTGTCTTACTGACACAATAGTGATGATGAAAAATAATACTGACCTCCATTACAATCCAGACTTGGTCTTCAGTCCCCATGTCCCCTTTTTTCAAACAAAGGTCATAAAAGCGAGGCATGTTGGGATGGTCATTAAAATCACGGAGTATGGTGTACTCTTCTTCAATTTCTTCAATCACTTCATGGATAGACTCCAGTACTTTCACTGCTGCCCAATGACCTATCCGACATAAAGAGTATTAAATATGTGTACTTACTTAAAGGATTATATATGTGTCCTTACTCAAATTAAAGTACACGAGTACTTATTTGGAACACTACATACATATGTGCTTATTTATAGTTTTATACATATGTATCTAACATCATACATGTGTACTTATTAGAGCATTATACGTATACTTGTTTAGAGCATTATATACATGTGCTTACATGGATAATTATACATATGTGCTTTACTCAAAAGCATTATACATGTGTGCTTACTTAAAGCATTATACATGTGTAGCTGTGCTTACTATAGAACATTATAGACATGTATTTACTTGCATACTTATAGCATTATACTTGTGTGCTTACTTGAAGCATTATATATGTATGCTTACTTGAAGCATTATACATATATGCTTACTTGAAGCATTATACCTGTGTGCCTAGTGTATTATACACATGTTCTTACTTAGAAATTTGGATTTTTAATGTAGCTTTAAAAAAATTTCTGTCATATTGCTATGATGTTTGCAGTGTGGCAGTTTATAGAGATGCCCAGCACTGGGGCATCATGCTGAAGACATGTAGCATGATGTCACACCCAGTCTCATTATTCTTACACCAGACGAACCAGTCCTAACACTAACGTCTTAATGCTGAGTACCAAGCAAGGCAGCTGTTAGCACCATTTTTATAAATCTTTGGTATGAATCGGCTGGGGTTTGAACCCGTGACCTCCTGCATCCGAGGTGGATGCTCTAACCACTAAGCCACCAGAGCAGTCATGATACCAACTCTACACACCTGTAAAATATGTATCCCAACACACAAATCCCTGATTATAGAAACCATTTCTCAGACATGTCAGACATTAACAACTCATTTTTTTTCTTAACTTCTGTTCCATAATTTGAACACCCCTAGCCCTCATGCTGTGGGAAGAGATCAAATTCTCCAAAACTTTGGCACACTCTGGACTATCACTATCAGACGGGTTTTTTTCTGTCTTTAAAAGAGGATTTTAAGAACGTTAAACACTACAGATGCAAGTACATACAAGCATTAAATTGGACACACTTATGCATACATTTATGGATGGACAGTTGTTGTTGTTGTAGTAGGGTTTAATGCCATTTTTCAGCACAATATAGGCTATACATGGCGGCCAGTATAAATGGTGAAGGAAAAACCCAGGAAAACCCCGGAAAGAACCAACAACCCACAAGAAGCTACTGGCAAGCTTTCTCACATACCCACATTGGCCAAACCTGAGACTCGACCCCACACAGACAGAGGTGAGATGGCAGTGATCCGTAACATTGAGCGCTTTAGACCTTGTGGGGCCCCTATGGATGGACAGCATCACATATTTAAAGTGCAGACATACTTACATAGGGATGGTCAGTATCACAATTTGAAATGGGGAGATACTTATATATGGACAGTATCACACATTTAAAGTGAGAACATACATATGTATGGATGGACAGTATCACAATTTGAAAATGGGACATACTTGGGTAGAGATGGACATTATCGCACTTGAAAGTCGGAATGTACCTATGTATGAATACACAGTTTCACGCTTTGAAAGTGTGGACATACTTATATATGGATGGGCAGTATCACACTTTGAAAGTGAGGACATACTTATGCATGGATGGGCAGTATCACAACTTGAAATTGGGGACATACTGTACTTATGTATGGGTGGACAGTATCACAACTCGAAAATGGGGACATACTTATGTATGGATGGGCAGTATCACAATTTGAAAGTTGGGACATATTGTACTTATGTATGGATGGGCAGTATCACAATTTGAAAGTGGGGACATATGTATGTATGGCACATATCATAGTTTGAAAGTTGTAAAGTTAAATAAAATAAAATATATCATGATCTGCTGGCACATGATGTGACAGTGCATCTTTGGCTGGTCAGCTGGCATATCATGTGACAGTGCATCTGTATGTGGTCTGCTGGCATATCACATGATAGAGCATCTGATTCTAAGTTATTGTTAGTACAATTGTTATGTACAAGTAAAATTGATACCTGTGTGCTTGTTTCTGGCAGAGTAAACCTCTCCATATGTCCCCTCTCCAATGAGATCCTGTAATTCCCATGATTCTTCTGGGTCCCTGAGTTCAGCAAACTTTATCTTTTTACTGTATTTTTCATACATTCGGAACATGTCCGTCATCTTGCTTCCTTTATTAGTAAACCTCCTTCATCTGAAGAAAGGATATAATATAGTTTACCACAAACAATCATAAATTTGTTTTCTAATGCTGGTTTCCTTCAAAATCTGGCTCAAGAAGACCAACATGTTGTTGTTGCTGTTTTGGGGTTAACGCCATTTTCAGCACATGATAGGCTACATGAGACGGCCAGTATAACTGGTGAAGGAGGAACCTGGGAAAACGCCAGTAAGAAACAACAACCCAAGGGAAACTTCTGGTAAGCTTTCTCACATACCAAGAATGATATATACAGGTATACGCCTTTATTAGATCAAAAATATTGTGGCAGTATATTGCTTCATACTGTTTAAATTTTATTAATTTTTAAATAAAGTTTAAAACATGAATTTAAAAACACTGCAGACTCCAGATATGTGTTTGAAACATTGGAATTAAGTTCTGTTGGCTTTTTGAAGATAAGCTAAATTTATTCTCAGTAATATTAAAGGTACCAGATTGCCTGCAACTGATCATACATAATCAATACAATTAGTACCAATAATAGTAAAACTGAAATAATAAGCACATATTTGAAAATAACCATAACGGAAAGTGAGAGCGTATAGGCTTTGCAGTATATTTATAACATAACAGCATACAGACCTTCACATACTTTTGTACCATAACAGCATACTGGCCTTGGCATAATTTTGTAACATAACAGCATGCTGGCCTTGGCATACTTTTGCAATATAACAGCATACTGGCTTTGGCATACTTTTGTAACATATCATACCGTCATTGGCATACTTTTGTAACATAACAGCATACAGACCTTGGCATACTTTTGTAACATAACATCATACTGGCCTTGGCATACTTTTGCAACATAACATCATACAGACCTTGGCATACTTTTGTAACATAACAGCATACAGACCTTGGCATACTTTCTAACATAACATAACATACTGGCCTTTGGATACTTTTGTACCATAACATCATACTGGCCTTGGCATACTTTTGTACCATAACATCATACTGGCCTTGGCATACTTTTGTAACATAACATCATCCTGGCCTTGGCATACTTTTGCAACATAACATCATACAGACCTTGGCATACTTTTGTAACATAACAGCATACAGACCTTGGCATACTTTCTAACATAACATAACATACTGGCCTTGGCATACTTTTGTAACATAACATCATACTGGCCTTGGCATACTTTTGTAACATAACAGCATACAGACCTTGGCATACTTTTGTACCATAACATCATACTGGCCTTGGCATACTTTTGTAACATAACAGCATCCTGGCCTTGGCACACTTTTCTAACATAACAGCATACTGGCCTTGGCATACTTTTCTAACATAACAGCATACTGGCCTTGGCATACTTTTGTAACATAACAGCATACTGGCCTTGGCATAATTTTCTAACATAACAGCATACTGGCCTTGGCATACTTTTGTAACATAACAGCATACTGGCCTTGGCATACTTTTCTAACATAACAGCAAACTGGCCTTGGACTATATTCATAAGACAACAGCATACAGGCCTTGGAGTATATTCCTAACATGAAACAGCCTAAAGGCCTTGTAGTATATTTGTAACAAAAAATCATACATACAGGCCTTGGAGTATATTTGTAACATAAGATCATTCATACAAGCCTTGGAGTATTCTTGTAACATAAAAAAATACATACAGGTTTTGGAGTATATTTGTAACATAAACCATACTGGGGTCTGGAATACTGGTATATTTATACTAAAAGAACATATAACCCTTCACGTATCTTTGTAACATACATGTAAGTGTATATGAGCTTTCAGCTATCTTTTTAGCAAAAAAATAATATATGGGCCTTCAGGTGTCTTTGTAACGTAAGTGGATACAGGCCTTTGTGCCTCTATGTAGCAAAAGAACATATGGGCCTTCAAGTATCTTTGTAACATAACAGCTTAACATTCAAATAACATTAGAAAGTATGGGCCTTTAAGGCAGGGCTTGAAATAACCACTAATCCTCAAACCCATGGCTAGTGATTTTTCAACGGATCACTAAAACCAGCAAATTCCTTCATATTTAACTTGATGCTAAACTGTTCATCAGTTTTCAAAAAGAAAACTCAGATGTACACAAGTTGCTCAGTGACAATAAATGTAAATATGTAATACACATTGTACCTTAATTTATACCTTTGTTCATGTACCTAGATTACACATTGAACCTGATTTTATACCTTTGCTCATGTAACTAGATTACCTCATATACTACAGACCAGAAATATATTTCTCTTACCCAAACTTCCTTCCACCTGTCTGATATAAAAGCTGTCAATGTATACATGTGTCAGCACACAACTGACAAGTGAACACTTCACTTTCCAGTTGCCACCTGTACATAAGTGTACATAATTTATATTATACTGACTGTTACAAATCTCTGCTAAGATTTCTTTAATTCTAAATCAATAAGCGAAGATAAGGTTTTCAACACGAACCCAGTTTTTTAACTTACAGGCTAGAGTCCTAAGTTTCTTGTAAGTGATATACATGTATGTTATAATGTATGCATACAGGATTTTTCTACCACTTTCAAAACAAAAGATAGGGGTCAAGGAATTGGGAATTTTGTACATGTAAAATGGTAAAACTGGTAAATTCACATTTTCTGGCGCACAACTATTACCACACACAAGTTCACAAAGAAAAGATTCTTGAACATCGAAATAATTTAATAACCCAAGGTCCATTCGAGTGGGCAATTTATGTGACACATAGCCCAAGGTCCACTCTGGGAACAATATAGGTGACATATAGTGCAAGGTCCATGCTGGGGACAATTTAGGTGACATATAGCCCAAGGTCCATGCTTGTGGGAAATATAGGTGACATATAGTGCAAGGTCCATGCTAGTGGGCAATATGGGTAGCATATAGTCCAAGGTCCATACTAGTGGGCAATATGAGTGACATATATCATAAGTTCCATGCTTGTGAGCAATGTAGGTGACATATAGCCCAAGGTCCATGCTTGTGGGCAATATGGGTGACATATAGCCCAAGGTCCATACTAGTTGGCAATATGAGTGACATATATCATAAGGCCCATGCTAGTGGGCAATATAGGTGACATATAGCCCAAGGTCCATACTAGTGGGCAATATGGGTGACATATAGCCCAAGGTCCATACTAGTGGGCAATATGAGTGACATATATCATAAGGTCCATGCTAGTGGGCAATATAGGTGACATATAGCCCAAGGTCCATGCTAGTGGGCAATATAGGTGACAATTATAGCCAAAGATCCAAGCTAGGGGCAATTTAAGTGACATAAAACTCAAGGTCCACAATGGGGGCAATTTGGGTGACATATAACTCAAGGTCCATGCTGGGGGCACTTTAGATGAAATAGTGGCCAATAAGTCTGTAATTGTGCATTCATTCATAAGCCCCAAAACCAAAGTTTACTTCACCTTCCATAGATTTCATGACATTCCCCACGGTGCATTCATAATCCAAGAAAACACAAAATCCCCAATTTGTCAATTTCCCCATCAAAGTAAAAAGTGTGTGTGATCTGGATTTTTCACATAGCTTTAACACTTTTCAGTCATATTGCTATGATGTCTCCAGTGTGGCAGTTTATAGTGACATCTAGCACTGGGACATCATGCCGCAGAAATACAGCATCAAGTCCCACCAGTCACATTATCCTGACACCAGGCTTACCAGTCCTAACTCTAACCTCTTAATGCTGAGCACCAAGTTATACAGTTATTAGTACCATTTTTTGTAAGTGGTTGGTGTGACTCAGCTGGGGTTTGAACCTGTGACCTCCTGCATCCAAGGTGGACACCCTAACCACTAAGGCCACCAGAGCGGGCCACCAAAGAGAAAAGTGGAAAGTTAGAAAAGATGTGTTACACTCTGTAGTCCATGTTGATGCTAATTTGATGATCATAAATACCAGAAATTACTTTGCCATCTACACTGTTATCTATGGAATTCCTGCAGAAAATGCACTCATTATCCTTGTGGACAAAATGAGTTAAAAGTTTGTAACACAATCAGGAGAAAGACAGGACTCAGAGTATGTCCAAAATCCAGTACTAATAAATTAGACATTTTACCCAACATTTCAAAGGACCAGCCATTTAAATGGTGGGAGGGGGCACAGATTTCTGGCCTCCAAATAGCTCTGTGTGTGTGTGTGTGTGTGATTTGGATTTTTAACTTAGCTTTTAAACGTTTTTCAGTCACATCGCTATGATGTCTGCAGTGTGGCAGTTTATATACATATAATGTATCTGGGATAATAATGGCACTGTAATGTATCTGGGATAATAATGTTTCTGTATATAATGTGTCTAGGGTAATAATGGCAGTGTAATATATAATATATTGTATCCTTGGTAACAATGTGGCTGTAATGTATCTACATTGGGTAATAATGTCGCTGTAATGTATCTGGAATAATGTCACACTAAACTGTATCTGGGATAATAATATCACTTTATATAATGTATATGGTGTAATAATATCAATGTAATATATCTGGGATAGTAATTCACTATATAATGTATCTAGGTAATAATGTCACTGCAGTGTATCTGGGGTAATGTCAATATATAATGTATCTAGGTAATAATGTCACTGTATATACTGTATCTGGGATAATAATATCACCATGTATAATGTATCTTGGGTAATAATGGCACTATAATGCATCAGGAGTAATTAAATTATACAAAAAAAATTCTTCATCAAAGAAATAGGACCTAATATATAACAAAAAGAGCCCTAAGTACATCCATGATTACTCACCTGGCTGACAAAAATTCTTTCTGTACAATTTTATTCAAATTTTGTGGATACTTTCTTTCAAAATAATATAATACACATGAACAAACTGACCCCCCCCCATGTCTTCAAAAACAAGAATACAGTCTCACTGTGCCCTAATTCTTACTGACTTTAAACAGGAAAGTCAACTCTAAGCACAGTGTTACTTTGAGGAAATGAACTAAAAATCAATGATAGCTTTCCATCTCAAGCACACCTTAATTAAAGAAGAGAAATATAAACTGCTTTTAGTACCTAATTATCAAAGTGCTATCATAATTGTAATTAACAGAAAGGGTTAATATGGGTTAATTTGGTGAGATATACAGTAAAATATGCAGTAGTAAAGGGTCAATTACTGGAAAAGCATCAATCTAATGAGAGTAGCTTGGAATAAATTAGGAATACTATAGAAATCTGTCATATTCTTGTTTTTCTTTAAATCTAACTGATTCTTCATTGACACGCACACATTTTCCTATTTACAACTGTTAACATCTCCCATCATTGGAATTAACCCAGGATGGTTAGGTGCACCATACCAGTATGGCTGTACCAGCAAGATTCAAAATCAACTTGCACCACTGGCAATTCCTCCCTTCAAACAGACTAAACACAAATTTCAAACTACTACAGGAAAACAATGAAAAGTTTAAGTTGTCTTTGGTTTTAGAAGAAAAATAAGAAATAATTAATCAATGATTTTAGTAGCTTTCAACATCATAGTACAGCTGGATCTCTTGGTATGTCAGAGGAACACCTTCTTATATGGACATCATATTGTCAACATATGACAGCACATAATTAACATTTAATGGCCAAATATTACACCAACAATTTCAATACTATTTAGGAAAACAAATGATGAAAATTTACTGACAAAAAAACAGTGATATATTTAATCATATGAAATTATGAGATTTTTTAATCCAGTGCTGAAAACAAGAAAAATCACCAATCAATCCAATTAACTGCTTTCCACCTGACAAGGTGTAAATGATGTCATGGACATATTACATGCCCATGCTCACCCTTATCACCAACAAAATATGTTGTTGTTGTTGTTGTTGTTGTAGGGCTTAACGCCATTTTTCAGCACATGATAGGCTATACATGGCGGCCAGTATTAATGGTGGAGGAAGAAACTGGGAAATCCCCAGAAAGAACCACCGACCCACGAGAAGCTAGTGGCAAGCTTTCTCACATATCCACATTTGCCGAATCCGAGACTCGAACCCACGCAGACAGAGGTGAGATGGCAGTGATCCATAACGGAGAGCGCTTTAGACCACTCGGCCACTCGGGGCCCCTCCAACAAAATATAGTGGGTAATAAGTCCTATGACTTGATGAACATATACACACTCAAAACTAAGAATGTATGTGTACATCGTACTGTACATCACACACTCAAAACTAAGAATGTATTTGTACATCATATTGTACTGCTGTTTCATGAGACTAACATAAGCCTTTATGAAGTAAATTCATTTATCATGGCTAACACATGTCTGTATGTACTAAATCATATAACTATGACAGCTAACACAAGTATGTTTTTAATAAAATACTATATTTATGACAGCTAACACAAGTCTGTATGTAATAAAATAATATATTTATGACAACTATCACAAGTCTGTATGTAATAAAATACTGTACACCTAACACAAGTCTGTATTTAATAAATGATATATTTATGACAGCTAACACAGGTTTGGATTTAGTAAAATGATATATTTATGACAGCTAACATAAGTCTGTATGTAGTAAAATCACATATCTGTGACAGCGAACACAACAATCAGTATGTAGTAAAATCAAATAATTATGACAGCTAACACAAGTTCGTATGTAGTAAAATCATATATTTTTGACACCTAACACCGGTACGTATGTAGCAAAATCATATATATATGACAGCTAACACAAGTCCATATGTAGTAAAATCACATATTCATGGCAGCTAACACAAGTCCGTATGTAGTAAAATCACATACTTATGACAGCTAACACAAATCCATATGTAGTAAAATCACATATTTTTGACAGCTAAGACAAGTTCATATGTAGTAAAATCACATACTTATGATAGCTAATACAAGTCCATATGTAGTAAAATAACATTTTTGACAGCTAACACAAGTCCATATGTAGTAAAATCACATACTTATGACAGCTAACTCAAGTCCATATGTAGTAAAATCATGTATTTTTGACAGCTAACACAAGTACATATGAAGTAAAATCACATATTTATGACAGTTAACACCAGTACGTATGTAGCAAAATCATGTATTTATCACCAAAGAATGCACAGAATCCTTATAATACCAATGAAATACAATCTCACCCGGACCTGATAAAAGCTTCATGAGTCATTTATACTCTACAGTGTATCGCTGAGATAAGAAGTGAAATACAATCGCATCTGCACCTGACACCAGGACTTGACAAACGCTTCATGAGTCTTTATACTCTACAGTGTATCACTTAGATAAGAAAAATTATATCAAAAGCAAAAAAAGTACAGTAATAAGGTGTTAAAATTTATCTGGTAGAATACAGCTAATTTCAAATAGAAGTAAGGTGTCTAATTTCCCCCCCAGTAATGGCATAGTTTAACTGGTAAAACTACCTTCTGATTTATACAGTATGACCACATCAAACAAATCTATTTTCAGGTTATTTTCTGATTTGTATGTAGGACCACATCAAATCTATTTTTCAGATTTGTACAGTAGAACCATATCAGACAAATCAATGTTTCAGATTTGTACAGTAGGGCCACTTCAAACAAATCTTATTCAGATGTGCGCAGTAGAACCACATCAAACAAATCTATTTTGCAGATTTGTACAGAAGGACCACATCAAACAAATCTTGTACAAACACAAAGAGGGTAACTTTCTATGTTGGTTCAATTACTGCAATAACAAGTTCTGAAAATTTTTAAAATCAAAATAGTAGCCTGGTGAGGCCTCCAGAAAAAAGCCTGTAGTTGGTCTCCAGGCTACCACAAGAGAAACTTGTGATCATGTCACCAGGCTACCAGAAAACCTGGTCATCATCATCATCATCAGTCCCGTAATCTGGCAGACAATCGGGGCACTGTGCAAGACCGAACAACCAGCTTCCTCCATTCCTCTCAATTTTCCATCTTTCTCATTGAGTTGCTCAGTGTCAAACCTGTCCACTCTTGAATGTTGTCTTTCCACCTGTTCTCTCTGTCTGCCTCTCTTCTTCCTTGTACAGTGCCTTGCAGGATTGTCTTGGTAAGTCCTGATGGTCATGAGACATGCCCATACCACTGCAGTTTACATTTTTTTTCACTGTGGTCAGGAGGTCTTCGTGAGGCCCAATGGCTTGTCTGATCCTTTGCCTTATTTCTTCATTGGTGACACGGTCTTTGTATGAGACGCTGAGGATCTTTTGGAAGCATCTCATCTCTGTGGCCTGTATCCTTTTCTCTAAGTCAGCTGTTATGGTCCATGATTCACAGGGGTAGAGAAATATGGAGATCACCAGTGAGTGTATCAGTCTGACTTTTGAACTGAGTGTGATGTTCTTGTTGTTCCAGATGGGTTTCAGTTTTGTCAGCGCTGCTGATGTCTGTGCAATCCTGGAGAGTACTTCAGGCTTCGATCCTTCATCTGTTACAATTGCCCCCAAATGCTTGAAGCTGTGGACTGTTTCTAGCTCCGTACCTTGGACCTTGATGTCAGTACTGATGCCCTTGGTGTTGTTGGTCATCAGTTTGGTCTTCTCTGCACTGATTTCCATACTGTAGGCTGCAGAGATTTTGTTGAGGCTCTCAACTAAGCTAGCTAGTTCTTGCTCATTTCCTGCTAGTCCATCAATGTTGTCAGCAAAATGTAAGTTGGTGGCTGTTCTGCCTCTGATGCTAACTGTCCCTTCATGCTTTTCAAGTGTGTCAGCCATGATTCTCTCCAGAAAGATGCTGAATAGTGTGGGAGAGAGCAGACAGCCTTGTCCGACTCCAACTGTTGTTCTGAACCAGTCCTCTATGGTGCCGTTCAAGTATACTGCACTGATGACCTTGTCAAAGAGGTGCTCTATTCCTGAGATGAGGTTGGCACTGATATTGTACAGTCTCATGGTCACCCACAAGGCTGCATGCCATACCCTGTCAAATGCTTTCTTGAAATCCACGAAGACGTGGTATAGATCTTGTTGATGTTGGAGGTACTTCTCACACAATATCCTGAGGTTGAAGATCTGCTCTGTTGTGCTGCGCACTGCTCTGAAACCTGCCTGCTCCTTGGCAATGATCTTTTCAGCCTGTGGCTTTAATCTGTTCAGCAGTATCTTCAACATGACTTTGCTTGGATGGCTTATAAAACTGATTGTATGGTGGTTTTGACACTGTTGCAAGTTGCCTTTCTTGGGGAGGGTGATGATCAGTGATTGGGTCCACAGCGATGGCCATACTCCTGTTTGCCAGATCTTGTTGCACAATAGATCCTGAGGTACTGAATGTCCCTCCATAAACTAACAATGACAACCACCCTATCCTACATGAAGAAAACCTGGTAGTCCACTTTAAATTCAGAAGCCCAAAATGGGCACATGAAAATGAAAATGTTAGCTTTAGTACTTTCCTTGGCGTGCCAGTATTGATTTTATTCTCATACAAATACTAATATATATATATCTATCTATCTATCTATATATATATATATATATATATATATATATACACACAACAAAGACTCTGACCCATCATATAATGCACTAGCACAACAGCATCTTCTTGGTTTCAACAATTTACATAGATAAACAGTTTTCTATATGCCCTCTAAATCAATACAATGCGTAAAGTGGGTATATCACTCTGTTTTGTATATGTCCTCTAATTCAATACATGAGTGAATGGGCAATGCATCACTTTGCTTTGTACATGCCCTCTAATTCAACACAATTAATGAAACAGACCTATCACTTTGTTTTGCATACTCATCAGCATACCAACTTCTTTAAATTTCAAGATTTCCTTTTGAAAGATGATATCCTTCACTTGGATAATTGCTAAAACTTAAACAGAAATCAGCTCCTCCCCCTGCAAAACCCCGTGAGTTACTGACAATATAAATTTGTACATGTTCTTTAGGAAAATCTGCAAAGGTGTCACATCTCAAACAAACATGTGGTAAACTGAAAATTATGCAAAATTGCATGTGTCTGACAATCTGACTGGTCAGCATTCCCACAAATGGCGTGTGATCTGATTGGTCAGTGGTTCTATGGATGACTGGCTAACTTAATTATCAGCAGTCACACCAGTGGCTTGCAGCCTAATTTTCAGTGGACTCCCTGGTGGCTGAAAAGCAGATTGATCTTTTCTTCCATGTGAACAAGTGATAAGCTGCATTTAAATGATGTCAAAAGGTCAATCACAGAAAACTTGAAAATGTACATATACTTAATACATGAACAGTGCTATCTCATTATAAAGATGTTCATGGAAGACAACCAAGTGTGCAGCTTTATAGGCAAGGTCACATTATGGTACAGTATATTGTATTCCAGACATGTATACTATACTATCCTACAGGTGAGTTCACTAATAATGGAGTATATTATATTATGGGGAGACAAGAAAGTGTACTGTTATAAGAGAGGTCATTTTATAATGGGGTTCATTATATTCAGGGGAGACACCAAAGTGTACTTTCTAAGGGAAGTCATCTTATAATGGGGTACATTATAGCCAGGGGAGACACCAAAGTGTACTTATATAAGGGCGGTGAGATATAATGGGTTGAATTATATTCAAGGTAGTCATCAAAGTGAACTATAAGGGAAGTCATCTTATAATGGGTTGAATTATATTGATGGGGGATACCAATGTGTACTGTTACAATGGAGGTCATCTTATAATGGGTTGAATTATATTCATGGGGGATATCAATGTGTACTGTTACAACGGAGGTCAGCTTATAATGGGTTGAATTATATTCATGGGGGATACCAATGTGTACTGTTACAACGGAGGTCATCTTATAATGGGTTGAATTATATTCATGGTGGATACCAATGTGTACTGGTAAAATGGAGGTCATCTTATAATGGGGTACATTACAAGCAAAAATAAAGTTTACCCAGCAGAACCTTAGAGTTATAGACCAATGTAATTGGATTAAATAAAAAGGAGCTATGATTTTACCAAATTCCGATTCAACTGATGAATCTTTCAGTTAGGAACCTAATGGACAAATGTAACTGAATGAAAAGGAGCTATTATTAAATCTGTACTGAACTGACAAACTTCAGAGTTAGGTACCACTGTAACTGGATGAAAATGGCTACAGTTATACTAAATCAGTGCAGAATGATAATTGTGTGTGTGTGTGTGTGTGTGTGTGTTTTTAATTTTATTCTTACCTGATTCAATTTGTTCACAACGATTTGGATTAGGTTTGGATGTAGCTGTGATGATCTCATATTGGTCACATTCTTCCAAGATGATTACACCATCATTTCCTGTCATTCAGGGACAACCTGTGAATAAAAAGGTTTGCTGAGTAAAGTAGTTCATTTTCTGTCATTCAAGAGACAACCTGTGAAATGAAAAGTTTGCTGAGCAAAGTTGTTCATTTTCTGTCATTCAAGAGACAAGCTGTGAATTGAAAAGTTTGCTGAGTAAAGTAGTTCATTTTCTGTCATTCAGGGACAACATGTGAATGGAAAAGGTTGCTTGAGTAAAATAGTTGCTACAGTAAATTAGTTGCAGTATTCTTTACACACTGATTTTCAAAATTCAAATGATTCTCAGAAAGTGTCAGAATACTCTGATCTGCTTTGTCTGTTCATCCATCTGTTCATAACTATTTCTCCTCTTTAACTACTGGTTACTAAATCCACCTGAAACTCTGTATATTGATTTCCTAGTGGATAACAATACGCAAGTGAAAATTCACCTGAAACTTGGTACACCGGTTTCCTAGATGGTAGCAATCTGCATGTGGAAACTCACCTGAAACATGGTACACTGGTTTCCTTGGTCATTGTTTCCCAAAGTGTGTTTCTCGTACCACTGGTGGTATGCATAAGGGTTTCAGGGGGTATGCAGCAGAAACTAAATCACTAAAATTTGCACTAAAAAACACTATGGCACAAGAGAAGGGGTACGCTGATAAGACAAATGTCCCAAACAATGGGTATGCGAATGTTAAAAGTTTGGGAAACACTGTCCTAGGTGATATTGGTTTCCTAGGTGAAAGCATTCTACAAGTGGAAATTCACTTGTAACATTGGTTTCCTATGTGATAGCAATCTGCAAGCTGGATAGGATTTAGGGCTCCTCCACTATAATACGTAGAAGATGACCAAAGTTCATACATACCAAAACTGCATTTTTCAGTGACACTTTTCAATTTTTTTTTCTTGGAACTCTGTAATGCATTTGCGGCATAAGTATCCCTGAGTGAAAGTCCACTGAAAGAAAGGGGGTAGGGGATAGTAGTAAAAAGAAGACTTATTTCTCATAAGGGTTTAACAACCCCTTCAGGTGACAATGTCAGTGTTTATCTGTGACAACTGGAAGAGTAGATCATTCGTTTCTTTTTAAATATGAATGTACACATATTTAATAAAGAATCTGTCACATATAACATGCAAAATGTTGTACGGCATTTTCTTTTCTGCTCAGTTCCTCATGTACTACAAACTTCAAAGTGCAGTGTTATAAAGAAATGCCATTTATTGTACAAAAACAATCATTGCATCATATGTAAAGTTTGATGACATCTATTTCATAGAAAATTCACTGTATCATATGAGTAGTTTAATGCCATCTATTTGTATAGAAAAATCATTGTATCATAAATGTAGTTTAATGACATCTATTGTTAGAGTATGGAAAAAAATCTGTACGTGTACAGCCAGTCTGAAGACTGGTAAATTTCCCATTTATGGAAAACTGCATCCATACATGTAGTCCGAAGACAGGTAAATTTCCCATTTATGGAAAGCTGCATCCACACATGTAGTCTGAAGACTGGTAAATTTCCCATTTATGGAAAACTGCATCCATATATGTAGCCCGAAGACAGGTAAATTTCCCATTTATGGAAAACTTCATCCATACATGTAGTCTGAAGACAGGTAAATTTCCCATTTATGGAAAACTGCATCCATACAATCATGTAATTAACCATAGTCTGAGAACTGGTAAATTTTCCTGCAAAAATAACTCCACTCCACAAGACAGAAGAAAAAATTGATTTAAACAATTTTCAGCCAATTACTAACCTTCCATCCAGCTCTTTCAAAATTAATTGTAAAGCATGTGTAGGAATCATTTATGACTTATCTCAATGACCACAAACTTCTCCATGACAATCTGGATTTAGGCAAAAATGTTCATGCAAAACATCACAAATATAAATGGCTGACACTCAGCTGTGAACTTTATTTAGTTGGGAACATTATGGTTGATTTTCAGATCTAGAAAAACTAAAAATGTACCAATTTATTAACACAGATCATTAATTGTTTGCTTCATACTCGAAGGACCCATTTTAAAAAGTGACTATAAATGGATATGCATCTAAAAATACAAGAGAAAAACGTAGTGCCCACAAGGATTTATACTCGGACCACCTTTGTTATTTTCATAAACATCTTACCCTACAGATTGGAAATATACAGTCATCAACTGATTTATATGCTGATGATACTATTTTCTCTGATAAGCTGTTAAATGATTTAGAAAATAATATTAAAATGGCATTACACACATTTCAAATGTAGTCCAAGGTGACAGGCTTGTTTAAAAAGAGAAAAAGCAAACATTTCATTCATAACAATGCATCCAAAAAGAGCAAAATTAAAGACAGATGACTTGAGCCTTTTTATAATAATGAAAACTGAGTGTTTCTCAAGGACAGAATTCTTGGCATTCTTGTTGAGATCATTTAAGTTTACAAGTTTTAATAAGAAGAGTAAAATATTTTATTCCAAACAGTACTGTTTCTCTTTTCAAATTCTGATACAACTGCAAACTGAATAGACCCAGGTCTGCCTTCAGTTTGTTAGGAATAAGCATAGAACAAGCAACATAATCCCTGATCTACCAGTACACTATAGATCCTGATATACCAGTACAATATAGACCTGATCTACCAGTACACTATTGATCTATGCAGTTTGCGGCTGGACTTAAGCAACAGCTGGACTTAACTTAAAATTAACAGCTGAACCAAACTAATAAGCAACAGCTTCACTGGATTTAAAGCAACAGCTGGACTGAACTTATATAAGCAACAGCTGGACTGGACTTATAAGCAACAGCTTCACTGGATTTATAGGGGCAAAAAAGGTGTGTTTCCTATTGCAGTGGTTTTATATATATATATATATATATATATATATATATATAGTAATGATTAGTATATAAAAGGTACTAGGCACTTCAACTACTGGGCAGTACCAGTGCAGTTAGATGTACAAATCTATTTAGGGAATTATTTTATTTGTTTTACGCTGGTAGTGTTGGCAACAAAAAGCAGGAATGGTCAGCAAGAATCAGTTTTAAGGTTCATGTACTTCCTAGTATGATTGTGCTAAATAAAACATAAACAAGACATGATGGTGCTGAATAAAGCATATGCAAGACAGGACTATACTGAATAAAGCATATGGAAGACATGACTGACTGAATAAAGCATATGGAAGACATGACTGACTGAATAAAGCATATGCAAGGCAAGCTGGTGCTGAATAAAGCATATGCAAGACACGATAGAACTGAAAAAAGCATATGCAAGGCATGGTGGTGATGAAAAATGCATATGCAAGACATGATGGTGCTGAATAAAGCATATGCAAGACATGGTGCTGAATAAAGCATATGCAAGGCATGATAATGCTGAATAAAGCACATGCAAGACATCGTGCTCAATAAAGCTTATTCAAGGCATGGTTATGCTAAATAAAGCATATGTAAGACATGACTGTGCTGAATAAAGCATATGCAAGACATGATTGTGCTGAATTAAGCATATGCAAGACATGATTGTGCTAAATAAAGCATATGCAAGACATGATTGTGCTGAATAAAGCATATGCAAGACATGATTGTGCTGAATAAAGCATATGCAAGACATGATTGTGCTGAATAAAGCATATGCAAGACATGATTTTGCTGAATTAAGCATATGCAAGACATGATTGTGCTGAATAAAGCATATGCAAGACATGATTGTGCTGAATAAAGCATATGCAAGATATGACCCTGCTGAGTAAGCACAAGCAAGTCATTTGTTACACTTAAATCTGAGACAGACTGGTAGGTTCTAGGCTTTAGTTTTTTTTATTCAAAGCTCAAGCTCTGATGGCTAAATCAACCAGGTTCTTTTCATGGTAGCCTACCAATAAATCTAGACCACCAGACTATCATCTAATTATTAAAAAATAGACCATACACATCATTAAAAATACTTATAAATACACTCAGACTTTGTGTTATAAATACCAATTATGACTGGTTAAATGTAACATACAACTCCACACTAGATACCATGAATGACTGATATCCAAACACTCTTCCTATAGTCACACCTACCCTTGTAAACATGTTGTCAGGCAAAGACTGATATCCAAACACTCTTCCGATAGTCACACCTACACTTGTAAACATGTTGACAGGCAAAGACTGATATCCAAACACTCTTCCTATAGTCACACCTACCCTTGTAAACATGTTGACAGGCAAAGACTGATATCCAAACACTCTTCCTATAGTCACAACTACCCTTGTAAACATGTTGTCAGGCAAAGACTGATATCCAAACACTCTTCCTATAGTCACACCTACCCTTGTAAACATGTTGACAGGCAAAGACTGATTAACTTTGCATTCTACAGATCCTAAGAACACTTGCATGTTACAAGTTACTGAAATCAAAGTACTGTGTTGTGACCACTCTACTGTGTTAGCTAAACATATATCTTGTACTCACGTGTTTTGAATCATCTACTTATATTATCAAATATGGGACAGAGTAAACTCTATTGGTTTGTACTCTGGAGTCCCAAGTATGTGTGCATATGGGTTGAATTCAGTATACATTATCCGACATAAATGACGATTAAACACACTTATCTGTGATAATACATATTACTTGTCCAAAGTATTAATCCCACATTGTACTTGTCCAAACTGTTCATCCCTCATTGTACTTGTCCAAACTATTAATGCCTTCTTTGCATCAACCATTAGCATTAGTGTCAGCTCACTGGTTTTCAAGTACTTCATTCAGCATTCAATTAGAGACAGTATGCATGTATGTCTTATGTTTAACTTCATTCCACTGCATGCATGTTGATAAGGTCATTAAAAAAATAAAGCCACTGTGTTATCTCTTCCACAGAATAAAATATTATCTCTCACAAGAACAGAGAAAGATATTCTACAATGCATATATCCTGCCACGTATGGAATATTGATGTTCTCTCTGAGGTAACAATGATACAGAAAATCAAGAACTACTGAAATTTCAAAAATGCAGATTCACCATCAATAAATCTTTCAAAAAAAAATGTAAACAGAGAATGTTATTATTAGTCTATAGGCTCAGATGGGTTGCTTCCTATCATACAAAGTGCAATTTTGTGAAAACTGTAAATATGTACTAATTAAGATCAATCACACATAAAAATTTACAAACTGCATATCTAAACCAAGCTCTGCATTTTTTAAGTTTAACTTTTCCTCAAGTCAATTTTTTGAACTCAAATTCACCCTCTGCAAGTCAGCATAACTTTTAGATGGCAAGATATAAACAATGCACAGATCTATTTAGGCAGTGAAAGAACAACTTCAAACAATGCACAGATCAATTTAGTCAGTGAGAAAACAACTTCAAACAATGCACAGATCAACTTAGTGAGAAAAAAACTCCAAACAGTGCACAGATCAATTTAGTCAGAAAACAACTTCAAACAATACACAGATCAATTTAGTCAGAAAACAACTTCAAAGAATGCACAGATCAATTTAGTCAGAAAACAACTTCAAAGAATGCACAGATCAATTTAGTCAGAAAACAACTTCAAAGAATGCACAGATCAATTTAGTCAGAAAACAACTTCAAACAATACACATACCAATTTAGTCAGTGAGAAAACAAATTCGAACAATGCACAGATCAATTTAGTCAGGAAACAACTTCAAACAATGCACAGATCTATTTAGTCAGTGAGGGAATAACATCCAACAATATACAGATCAATTTAGTCAGTGAGAAAAACAACTTCAAACAATACACAGATCAATTTAGTCAGAAAACAACTTCAAACAATGCACTGATCTATTTATTCAGTGAGGGAATAACTTCCAACAATGCACAGATCAATTTAGTCAGTGCGAGAACAACTTCAAGCAGTTCAGTGATCAATTTAGTGAGGGAATAACTTCAAACAATGCACAGATCTATTTGGTCAGTGAAATAACAACTTCAAACAATACCGTGATGAGTTTAGTCAGGGCACTGATGAATTTAGTCAGTGAGGGAACAACTTCAAACAGTAAAATGATGAATTTAGTCAGTCAGGTAACAACTTCAAACAATGCAATTATGAATTTAGTCAGTGAGGGAACAAAGTTAAACAAAGCAATGATTAATTCAGTAAGTTAGGGAACTACTTCAAACAATGCAACAATGAATTCAGTCAGTGATGAAACAACCTTAAACAATGCAACAATGAATTTGTCACTGAGGGAACAACTTCAAAAAATACACTGATGAATTTGTCAGTAAGTGAACAACTTCAAACAGTGCAATTATGAATTTAGTCAGTGAGGGAACAAAGTCAAACAAAACAATGATTAATTCAGTAAGTTAGGGGACTACTTCAAATAATGCAACAATGAATTTGTCAGTGATGGAACAACTTCAAATAATGCCCTGAATTCAGTCAGTGATGGAACAACCTTAAACAATACAACAATGAATTTTGTCAGTGAAGAAACAACTTCAAAACATACACTGCTGAATTTAGTCAGTGAGGGAACAACTTCAAACAAGGCAACAATGAATTTGTCAGTGAGTGAACAACTTCAAACAGTGCAATTATGAATTTAGTCAGTGAGAGAACAAAGTCAAACAAAGCAATGATTAATTCAGTAAGTTAGGGGACTACTTCAAATAATGCAACAATGAATTTGTCAGTGAGGGAACAACTTCAAATAATGCAGTGAATTCAGTCAGTGATGGAACAACCTTAAACAATACAATAATGAATTTTGTCAGTGAAGAAGCAACTTCAAAACATACACTGATGAATTTAGTCAGTGAGGGAACAACTTCAAACAAAGCAACAATGAATGTGTCAGTGATGGAACAACTTCAAACAACACAATCATGAATTTAGTCAGTGAGGGAACAACTTCAAACAGTGCAATGATGAATTTCAGTCAGTGAGGTAACAACTTCAAACAGTGCAATGATGAGTTTCAGTCAGTCATGGAACAACCTAAAGCCTGCTAAATCATCTTAAATTTCAACTCTGACTCATAAAATAATTGCACTCTGACTCATATGATAATTATGTGTTAACAATTCTAGAGAGTCACTCAAGAAATGATAATGTTTAATATCGCAAGCTGATAAAGATCCTTTACAGAACAAGTGTTGTAATATCAATGTAGCATGTACAGAACAAGTATTGTAATATCAATGTAGCATTTACAGAACAAGTGTTGTAATATCAATGTAGCATGTACAAAACAAGTGTTGTAATATCAATGTAGCATGTACAGAACAAGTATTGTAATATCAATGTAGCATGTACAGAACAAGTGTTGTAATATCAATGTAGCATGTACAGAACAAGTGTTGTAATATCAATGTAGCATGTACAGAACAAGTATTGCAATATCAATGTAGCATGTACAGAACAAGTATTGTAATATCAATGTAGCATTTACAGAATTAGCATTGCAATATCAATGTAGCATGTACAGAACAAGTGTTGTAATGTCAATATGGCATGCATGTACAGAACAAGTGTTGCAATATCATTGTATCATGTACAGAACAAGTTTTGCAACATCAATGTAGCATGTACAGAACAAATGTCATAATATCAATGTAGCATACAGAACAAGTGTTGCAATGTCAATATATCATATACAGAACAACTATTGTAATATAAATGTAGCATGTACAGTTGTTGTTGTTGTTGTTGTTGTATGGTTGAACTGCATTTTTCAGCACAAGATAGGCTATACATGGTGACCAGTATAACTAGTGGACAAAGAACCCTGGAAAACTCTGGGAAGAACCACTACCCACGAGAAGCTACTGGCAAGCTTTCTCATATACCCATGTTAGCCGAGCCTGAGACTCAACTCATGCAGACAAAGGTGACATGGCTGTGATCCGGAAATGTGAGTGCTTTACACCACTCAGCCACTTGGGGCCCCTAGCATGTACAGAACAAGTGTTGTAATATCAATGGAGCATGTACAGAACAAGTGTTGTAATGTCAATACAGCATGTACTGAACAAGTGTTGTACATGTAATAACAATGTAGCATGTACAGAATTAGTGTTGTAATATCAATGTAGCATGGAGACAGCAAGTGTTGATATAATATCAATATAGCATGTGCAGAACAAATGTTGTAATATCAATGTAGCATGTAAAGAGCAAGTGTTGTAATATCAATCACTTTACTTCCCAATGAATATTTCAGAATTAGTGAAAACACACAGGTAACTGTGGGTTACCTCCATTCTTTCATTATACAGTCCTTCTCCAGTGTTTTCAGTGTAGCTTAGTGGGAAGATGGTAATCATTAAATACCAAGGCAAACAAAAATGGATGGATCTGACAGCCTTATTAAAATTAATGAACATCTGAATTAAATCCTGATGTGTTAAATTATTATTCAATTAGGAAATTTCGGTATTTGTTTCCACTCTAGTTTTAAGATTCTATGCTTGTATAAGTGTGTGTACAAGTAATTAATTACAAGTCTTTAGAACTAGGTGTAAGTATGGAGATTATGGATTCCAACTGGAGGACTAGATGTCAGTATGAGGAGCAGTGCTTCAAACTACAGGTTCAGCTGTAAGTATGCAGTAGTGCTGCATGTTTAGTTGTATGAATGGGAATCAGTGACTGCCTCAAACTGCCTCACCAGTTGACAATATGGGAAGTATTATCACAGGTCCAGGTATTAAGGATCATGATTAGTGCTACAGGTGTGGTTGTATGAATGGGAATCACTGCATCAAAATGCCTCACCAGGTGTCAATATGGGAAGTAGTATCACAGGTCCAGATATTAATTATCATGATTAGAGCCGCAGGTGACTGGTGTAGTTGTATGAATGGGAATCACTGCCTCAAACTGCATCACCAGGTGTCAGTACAGGAAGTAGTATCACAGGTCCATTTTACGTATAGGGAATAGTGCTGCCCAAAATTGTGATTTATGCTTTTATCATAAGTAACATGCCAATTATCAACCAATCAGAAATCATTATTTGGTCATTTCAGCAGGTGGTTGACTGCATTTGTTCCTACAGCTCCCTTAACTAGGACTGTCTATGCAAACATCAATAAACCATGTTGTTTTATTACACAAGACACACATCACATTAGTGTAAATGACCATCTCCCTCTCACAGCTCTCCTAACATATATACTAATCATTAGCAATGAACTGATGTTTTGTTACATGAGACACATGTTACCCAGTGCGAATAACTGACTCAGTCTCACAGTTCTAGTGACATAAATACACTCATTCTCAAAAAACTCTGCTGTCTTGTTACATGAGACACATGTGACCTTAGTGTGAATGACTGACTCAGTCTCACTGCTCTTGTGACATATATACAACCCATATCAATACACCATTTGTTACATGAACTAGTGGCATTTGTGTGGATGACCAGTGCAGTCTTACAGCTAACTTAAAATACATGCATATACAACCATCAAACAATTATGCTGTTTTGTTACATGAGGTATGTATCACATTAGTGTAAATGACTGACTCAGTCTTAAAGCTCCCATAACAATGACACAATCATTATCAATAGATTTTGCTGTTTTGTTATATTTAAATTAAGCATATGTCACATTCGAGAATTAAAACAAAATCCAGCATCCAAATTTTACATGTTTTATTTCCAAAAGATATGACTGGGGATAAAGACAGGTTACTCACAAATCAAATGTGTTTCCCAGTCTGAAACTATTTTCCTATCTGTACGCTGAAAATAATAATATTACCTGGCCTATTTGAAACAAAATTCCTATCTGTACACTGAAAATAGGAATAATACCTGAACTGTCTGAAACAAAATTCCTATCTGTACACTAAATTAAGGAAATATCCTTTTAAATATCTTCTGCTTCCAAAGCCTTTTTTATACATTCTGTCTCACAATTATATTGTATTCATATATTTAATACAATCTGTCTCACAATTACATCATATTCATATATTTAATGTTTGTCTCAAAATTACATCGTATTCATATATTTAATACAGTCTGTCTCACAATTCCATCATATTCATATATTTAATAGTCTGTGCTGTCTGTCTCAAAATTATATCATATTCATATATTTAATGCATGCTGTCTCACAATTATATCATATTCATATATACAATACACTGTCTCACAATTATATCATATTCATATATTTAATACTGTCTGTCTCACAATTACATCATATTTATACATTTGATACAGTCTCTCTCACAATTACATCATATTCACATATTTAGTGCAGTTTGTACTGTCTCAATATTACACCATATTCATATATTTAGTACAGTCTGTACTGTATCTGTCAATAATATTATATTCATATATCTAATATAGTCAATACTATCAACATTTACATCATATTGATATATTAAATATTGTCAGATTGTTCTTCTCATAATTACATCATATTGATATTTCTAACAGTCTTTACTGTCTCACTATTATGCCATATTCGTACATTTAGTGTAGTTTGTACTGTCTCACAATTACACCATATTCGTATATAATATAGTCTGTATTGTGTCTCTCAATTATATTATACCCATATATTTAATACAGTCTATACAGTCTATCTGACAATTAAACCATATTTATATATTTAATACAGACTGTACTGTGTGTCTCACTATTACATCATATTCATATAGTTAATACAGCCTGTACTGTCTGTCTCACAATTATATTATATTCATATATTTAATATAGTCTATATAGTCTATCTGACAATTAAACCATATTTATATATTTAATACAGACTGTACTGTGTGTCTCACTATTACATCATATTCATATAGTTAATACAGCCTGTACTGTCTGTCTCACAATTATATTATATTCATATATTTAATATAGTCAGTACTGTCTGTCTCACATTTGTATTATATTCATATATTTTATACAGTCAGTACTGCAAAATACAATCATAAACATGATGATTATGGGAAGGACAAAAACAGATTTTTCAACTAAACCTCTTTCCCTTCTAGACTTGATGGTTGAGCTTTAACCTAATCCTCCTGTCCCGGGGTAAATGTGATGATTACATGAAAGATGACAATAAATGTTTCACCTAAACCTAATGTTCCTGCCCAAACACGACTAGTTCATGAAGGATAAGAGTCAGTTTTTGACTACCTCTATTGTCCCTGCCCACTGCCCAATTAAATGCAGGATGACAAAAAGATGTCCCTGCCCCTTGCCCAAACCAAATGAGGGATGACATAAAGATGTCCCTGCACCTTGCCCAAAACAAATGCGAGATGACAAAAAGACATCTCTACACCTTGCCCAAACCAAATGCGAGATGACAAAAAGACATCCCTGTACCTTGCCCACACCAAATGAGGGATGACAAAAAGACGTCCCTACATCTTGCCCAAACCAAATGTGGGATTACAAAAAAATAACTTGATTGCATGAAAGATTAAAATTCACCTAAAGTTTTCACCTTAACCTACAGTACCTGCCCAAAATGAATGTGGAATGTGGAATCACTTCAAAATATCCAGATGTATAAAAAAATTCGAGGCATGGGTGGTTCTGCCTGTCATGAGGAGAATGTATCATGATACTTAGCAATTCTTTCTACTGTAAGTTTTTGAACCTTTGTTTACAACTAAGTAAAGAATAGCAGCAAAGGAGAAATATTCTAAAGAAAAGTAAAACATATAGAAAGAAAATTTAAAGAGAATTCACGAGAATCTTATCTCCTATAAGCTTGTGTCCAAAGGAGCTCGTTACAAATGAAAATACGACAAGTAGCTGAATAGGTGAAATGGTCTTGGGGTGGGGTCCAAAGACTGTAACATAAGGGACCGACCATTTAGTGATTTTCTTTTGATTCATTTATTTTTTATTTATTTATTTTTTTTTTCGTCTTTCTCCTCCAGACAAATTTCTTGTCAGTCGGAAAATGGAAAACCAATGATAAGATTCACTCCCCGTCTGCCATTCAACAGAATGAGAGGGGTGCTGTCATTACTTGTCCCATATTTAACTACGAAAATGAGTGCCGTTCATGTACAATATTCATTTCATTTGTAACCAGCCTGTGTGGGGTGGCATTCCGTTTAACACTATTTTGCCTACCTCAAATCTTCCGTTTTTCTCTCGGTACTTCTTGCTTCCGATATATCACACCACTAAAGAGTTGTCAAAGTTGTGTAAAAGTGAGTATCACACCTGTTTGGATTGAAAATCAATCAGCCCCTCCTTGTTGTCGTCTGAATTTCTTCCAGGATGTGTGCTGGCAAGCGACATCTGGTGGACAGGTAAAGTACAACAAGACGGTGGTAGCCTAATACTTGTAAGGGGATGTAACCATTGTTTTAAGGCTTTCAAGTTGGACAGAATCAGAAGCAAATATTTACCAGTCAGATATCAGGGAAATAGGGATAATTTATTTAAATGCAAATGCCAGTTTTACACTACAAAATATGCAAATTTTCCCACTTAATTTTTTTAATGGGAAATTTGTACGAGATAATATCGTATCTATAACACATGTGAGTAAAGTATTACATAGTAAATCTATAAATTGCAAACAACAATACGATCCCCAGTAGTTGGGAACTTCGAATGATGAGAAGACAGCGTCTTTCAGTATCTTCAATCTTCCACGGAAGCCATCTTTCTTACAACATCTCCAGGATGTACTTCCATCAGCATTTTCTCTGTTCTTGCAATATGTATGTAACTGTCGTCTAATAAAATAGCCTCGCCTTCCTCGAAATCGATCTGTTCCATGTATTTTCTTCAAATAACGGAGGTTGTTTACGCGTATGTATGCTCAACATTAATTAACGTATACACTTCAAGAAACGCAGATCTCTAGGCCTAATACATAATTAATAGGTTTCATAATAGATACAAAAGCTGTTATCACATTAATTGGATTGGTGACAACATCAAAGTTGCCTAATTAATGCCCAGGATTAATATGTGCTGCGCTCTTAATATAATCCGGATATCTTATTGTGGATTCAAACATACAATCAATGTTCATTTGTTTGTCTCAATTGCTTTCTGCGTAAATGCGCTAGCAAGTTTTTCAATAACAAAGTTCCAAAATGTAATTAAGAAATAAATACACCTGGAATATCCAAGAATCTATTCAGGTCATAAACATATTCATATAAACATGCTTAGAGCATTTCATTTTCAATATCAGGTAGTCTATGTACTAAAAAGATTTTCACCTTTAACAAAAATGGAACAACAACTTTAGTGGCCTGCAAATAAAATTAGGCCTGGATTTCGCCAACAGAACTTAAGACTTGGATTTAATTTAAATGTAGAATCCAGCAATCTGATTGGCTGACATTTGACTTAAGATTGATCAATCAAATGTCCTCAAGATTATAATTAACTGTACGACTTGTGTTGGTGGAACTGGGACCATGTCAACTAATATACACACACTAATACCACAAAATTTCATTTGTCAATGTCAAGTTGTTTTTGTGCAATCATGCAAACAAAGATGCAGACAAATATAAACCAAGAAGTTAGATTGGTAGGAATTGCTTTTTTTGTCCTGAACATCTAATCACATCATGAACAAACGCATACAAACATGTCTACCAATGACTAGGCCCAGCTTAAAGGACATGTCTAATCACATCATGAACAAACGCATATAAACATGTCTACCAATGACTAGGCCCAGCTTAAAGGACATGTCTAGAGTTAAACTGGTTATTGAAGCCATGAAGCGTACAAACTTGTTTCAAACGAAGACAAAGACTTTCGATAGTTTACATTGGGTGTCTCTGAACTGTAGATATTGCGTTGTTTTTTGGGGGGGAGGGGGGTATTGTTTGCATTAGCTGTCCCTGTACTCTAGATATTGTGGGATTTTAGTTTACATTAGCTGTGTCTGAACTGTAGATATTGCGGGTTTTTATCGTTTGCCTTAGCTGTCCCTGAGCTGTAGATATTGCGGGTTTGATAAAAACACAGGTGTTTACCCCCCCCCCCAAAGATTTGCTTCAAAGAAACTTGTAACAAAACCTTTATTTTAAATTTCATATTATACAACTGCTACTTCTACAACAAAATAAAGCAACAGTAGCTGACGTGACGGTGGTAGTAGTAGTGCTCTGATGGTGGTAGTAGTAGTAATAGTGATCTGATGGTGTTAGTAGTAGCGATTTGATACTGGTAGTAGTAGCGATCTGATGGTGGTAGTAGTAGCGATCTGATGGTGGTAGTAGTAGTAATAGTGATCTGATGGTGTTAGTAGTGGCGATTTGATACTGGTAGTAGTACTAGTGATCTGATGGTGGTAATAGTAATAGTGACCTGATGGTGGTAATAGTAATAGTGACCTGATGGTGGTAATAGTAATAGTGACCTGATGGTAGTAGTAGTAGTTATCTGATGGTGTTGGCAGTAGTGATCTGATGGTGGTAATAGTTATGATTTCATGGTGGTAGTAATAATCTGGTGGTAGTAGTATTATTAGTATTGATCTGATGATGGGATTAGTACGAGTGATCTCATGGAGGTAATACTAGTGATCTGATGGTAGTAGTAGTAGTAGTGATCTGATGATGATAGTAGCAGTTGTCTGATGGTTGTAGTAGTAGTGATCTGATGGTTGTAGTAGTAGTGATCTGATGATGGTAGCATCGATTTAATGGTGGCAGTTAGTATTAATATTACTACCCTATTTCGGGGAAGGCTACAAATTACTTGATGGTAATAGCAGTATTAGTGATCTAATGGTGGTAGTTTGTTGATCACGTCGCTCTTGTTATCGGTAAAATCTTGTTGTCGGAGCGGTATATATATATATATATATATATATATATATATATATATATATGAACTGCTTGTAAAATCGAGGTCTATATTAAAGGGAAATAACTTACAGAAACTTTTATTCTATTTGGACGAGTTATGTCACGAGGAAGACATCCAGGTCCTGAGTCTGGATGGAAGTTTTCTTTAAAGAGCTGAAGATTGGTAGCTAAGGCATTTGAAATCGGACATGTATACTTTTAAGCTGTGGCCCTATCTCAACTCGATAAATAGTTACGATCGATACAAAACAAAAGCACTGAAGACCCAAATTCACCAACGAGGCGCAATTAGCATAAAAATGGAAGAAAAAATGATCTAGAAACAACAACTTTATTCGCCTATTTTACAGAGAAATATCTGAAATTTCAACAACACCAATTGGCCCATATTTTGTTTATGTTTACTCACAAATATGGTCTCAAAACCTTAATTCTCAAGCAAAATGCATACGTTACAAGAGATCTAGTATTTGAAAGTATTTCTTTATGATTTACAAATAAAATTATACCGGGAAAATGGTTGAAAATTGTATAAGTAGGTATTTTGCGATAATTTCACATAAATTTAATTCAAAACATTATTGCCTTTTGCTATTATGAGTTATGAAAAGAGACAAATGTACATAAAGAAAAATGCATCTTTACCAAAATTTCTCGTATTTTAAATTTCATTTAAATTGCTAATAATGAATATTCAAAACCTCAAAAACATCATAAGTTGTCTAATTAATACCATTCTAATCATAACAGTTTCAGATTCAAAATATAGGCACAAAATTTTAAAATGTGTATGCCTTTTTAGTCACTCCAAATATATAACGTATGTATCAGATACACACGACAAGAGATTGTTCATTAAATCTATAATTGTTTTCACTCAGTTTTCTTGGTTCCCTTTTGGTCATGAAAATATGGCATGAAATTATTACAAATATCATTGATTAACCCTATTAAACACGTACATTCGTCATTTTAGTATTTTTCTCCTGTATGTGACTTTTGAACATCGTCAGTATTCACATGATCATTGATCTGATATAATGATTATGACTTATTTTATATTTTATAGGAAGATAAAATGATTAAAATTTGTATGCTTAATTAAGTGAATAAACGAAATTTTAAAAAAAAACAAAATAACTAATGTATTTTATAAAATGTGTTGTAACGTAGAATGGTAACGTATGTGTCTTAGTGTAAAACACGGAAATATTTTAAAGTTCAAACAACTTAAATGTACACTTTTGTGTGCAATTAAAAAGGCCTGAACTTATATACAGTCTCACATATAGAAAACAACATTTTTAGCCGATGAAAGTGAGGGGACCATTCACGTGTACTGTTTAGGTAACGTATGTATTTCAATAACCTGAAGCAAATTCATTATTAATTAATTCCATTTCGTCATCAGATATTTTGAATAGTTGTTCATATTATCCAGATGGAATAAGAGATTCGACTTTACAAATGATATTTTTGTTCGTCAATCCAGACAAGATCAGGTTGTTCTCGCCATTTGAACAGTCCTTTTGCTTTTTTATAAAGTTAATCTCACAGTCTTTGTCGTCCATATAAATTTCTTCAGTTATTACAAGGTACCATTTTCCAATCATATAAGGCAGCTACGAAGTCTCCTTCTTTAAATGCAACAAATGCAGGCGATGAGGTGTCGTTTTCAGAGATTGTATGATCCATGGCTACGTCTGACTGTACAGATGGATGGGTACTACTTGGTCGGTCACTGACAGTGACTGACGAAGTGCTCTCGTCTGGTGAAGTGGCCAGATGACTCTAAGAGAAGTTCTGAATGGTCCAGCTGTCGCAGTAAGAACCCGTAATGTACACTGAACAGTAGCAGGAGGTTTCAGGGGTCATCAATTGTCAATGTCATCAGTGATGCCGACTGCGTGATATTTCATTGTATTTCGCAATGGTTTTGTCTTAACTGAATTTAGTTCACATTGTTTCAGTTTGGTTGCTTCACTGGAGACGTGGATGAAGCGTGCACCAGTCATACTTGATTTTGTTCCCCATGCATGAAAATCTGTAGCATCCTGGATTACAGCATTTTCCTGTCGTATGGCTTCATCTGCCATTCATTTTACTGTCCCTCCCAATCCATCACATGGCCCTTTCCCATGCCCCACTTCGAAGTAATCCCACTTGGCACCAATGGAGTACAGGTTTCTGTGATTAGCAATCACATAAAATATAAATCTGCTTCTGTACTGGCTTTACGGTGAATCTGTCCAATAATGGATAAACTTAAGATTAGGTTTCATCACCTTCAGCTCCGGAATGAGCCTGTCCAGAAATGCAGCAACTGTGCCAGAAGAATGTAACATTTCACCACTGACAAAAACGAAACTTTTGTGTTTTAGTTCATCGTTCTCTTTGTAGTATACAACGACTGGATGGAGAGTAACCATAGACTGATTCCAGTAGGCCGTCTGTATTTCATCCAAAGACCTACAAGAAAAATTTTCTGCAAAGTCCATCTGTACAACAATTTCATCTTCAGGAAGAGATTCTTTTAGCTGTCTTATGTGCTGGTACTGCTCACAGACTCTCTGTACATGCTGGTCAAAAAGCTCTAACTGCTTTTTCAGATCTTCTTTGAAGCTTTCTACTTGGTATTCGATTTCCACGATTTTTATTTTGGTTTTCCCGTTCTTAAGTGTTACTTTTGTCCAGGTCCTATAGACAACATTGCTGGGCAGAGTTTTGAGAAGTTCATGAAAGTCATCTGCATTACCGATTAGATTTTCAGGATTCTCACTTATTTTGACTCCATTTTTTCTTATAGCTTGAACTTTGAGGGCCATGTTTTGATGGTGTATACATTGGCATGGATTGCTGGAAATGGATGAGGCAAGCAGTATATGTTTTGGTCTCAAACGTCGGACCTTGATCAGAAACGTCTGAAATGTGCCCACCTCAATGTCCATGGGGAGTTTATATAGGAACTTCTTCAGTTTCCATCCTCTTGAGATGTGGACAGGCTGAAGGCCACGCTTTCTTGTATTAGATATATGTCTGTGGTATCACGGGACCAATTGTTTTTCCATAGATATTAATGCTCATGTTTGGTGAAATAAATATACTTTCTATCCTACTATAGCATGCGCGTCATACACTGTCATAGAAAATAAGGTTATATTGTCAGTTTGACGAAAAGAAAACCAGGTACTCCACTGCATTTAAGACGGACAACTCTGCTGGAGCTAAACAAGGGTAAGAGTTATCCAGTCACAACGGATGCATTTTCAATGACGTGTATCACCTTTGTAAAAATCTATAAAAAGTATAAAATATGATCTAATGTGAATTAACATAGTCTTACATGTTGCCAGGAAACTTAACTTTTAAGCCTGATAGAAAGTACAACTCTTACATAATGCACCATTCACAGCTTGTTTTGTTGTTTATTTCTGAATATTTTAAGCTCCGCGACCACCTGTGGTTGTACAATTGGTACCGTTATACCCTATACTTCATGGTCGTGTTTTGTTCTGGGTTACTTTACAGATAGTAATTGGGTCACTCGACTTCGTTAACCGCATAATTAGCTTTGTTAACTGTATATGCCTGTATTTGCATATTTAAATAGGCTTCTAAGTGAACTTGATGCGCGCTGGTAGTGTAACGCAGCCCTTCACTGTGGGCCACACAGTACAAATTCATCGCACATTCTTTGTATGCACAACTTTCCCTAATTGCTGAGCTTACTTGTATCGCGGTGTGTATTGTAATGTTGTACCGTATAGCACTGCTTCTTGAACACTACATGTATCTTATCTGTGTCTTTTATTTTAGTAGCAGTCGACATTTTCAATTTGAATTTTTTTAAACAACAACATCAACCTTCGCAAGAATCTGACAACATATCTTTCGTTGTTAATTCGTATCGTATCCGTTTGCATCATGGAAGTAAGCTGTCGAAATAGTAAACATTTCTTTTTAAATAAATTGTCCACTATGTTTGTCTTATTCATCAATTTATAATTTCTAACAGGATTGTTGCCAGTGGGTCTCTAACAGCGTAAACTTACAAACAAACGTGGTAGGGGTGGTGTGTGTGTGTGCGAATGCTATAGTAGTGGCAACAGAAACAACGGCTATCAGTAGTAGTAGCAGTAGTAGTAGTAGTAGTAGTAGTAGCAGTATAAACACCACAGAAGTAGTAGTAGTACAGACGCTGTACGGTAGTAGTAGTAGTAGTAGTAATAGTAAAGAAGTAGAAGTTGCAGTACCGTAGTAATATTAGCAGTAGTAGTGGCAGTAGCAGTAGTAGTAGTAGTAGTAGTAGTAAAGAAGTCGGAGTAGTTGTACAGTAACAATAGTAGTATTAACAGTACAGAAGCAATAGCACGGTAGTAGTAGTAGCAGCAGCAGTAATACTAAACGTACCAGTAATCATTTTAGTTGTACTAGTAGTGACTGAATAGACTGATATATTTGCGGTAGAAGGACTGGATAGGCTGATATATTTTAATTGCGATAGTTCCAATGGGTTCGAGGAATCAGAGAGAGAGAGAGAGAGAGAGAGAGAGAGAGAGAGATAGAGAGAGAGACAGACAAATGGGCTTAGGTTACTACAGTCAAACTGAGATACTTGCATGCCAGTTCTGGACATTGCCGTCGATATTTGAATTTATTGATTAGACTTAATCTCTATATCAGCCATATTGCATGCCTAGATAAACATGGGCAACGAGATATGCATATCGTAACTAAAGTCATTTGAATTTTCTTGAATAATCATTGTAGTATTTGTCGGTACAAGCCAAAGTCTAGCCAAATAAGGTCAACTATTAATAACATAGCCTGTTGTCATGCAATGATTGGTTAGTTTTGTGTATTGTTAACAAGACTTTACTTAGAGACAAGTACGATCGTTACAGAGAATACAGTCTGGTTAGATTGGGAAACTGGCATTTAAGAGATTTATAGCTATTTTGTAAGTATCAGTCTACTATTTACTATTATAAAACTACATGTGTTTGCTTTAGCGTCACACAAATACATATTCATATTACCTGTGTTCACAATTGCTTGAACTCGTATTGAGTCAATGTATGCAGTTAGAATCACGTTGTACTGAATGTGCAGAGTCGTAGGTTTACTTATGTCAAGGTCACTAAAACGTTCAAGAGTTGTACAGTAATGATACATTGGTAACTGAATTCACAGAGTTTTAACATTTTTTTTTTAACCTAGATGCGCAGTTGAACGATCTCAGTGAGTCAGATGTTCACGTATTAAATGACAGTTAACTCATACCTAGGTATTTAATACACAGAAAGTTGTTCATTTTCAAAGAGTGACATTATAACGTAAAATATCACTTGTACGTCATATCTTGTGATTGTGAGGTCAGTAAGGTTAGATGAATTTACACCCATTATTAACTTCCCCGTCCACAATATAGTTATGTACCTGACATGGACACAGGCTGATCTCTTTACAATGATTTATACATGTTAATGGTAGTTATGTACACGACATGGATACAAGCTAATGTAACTACAATAATTTATAGATTTTAACAGTAGTGTACATGACATGGATACAAGATGATCTCTCTTCAATGATTTATAAATTTAAGGGTAGTTATGTCCATGACATGGATACAAGCTGATCTCTCTACAATAATTCATACATTTAAAGGTAGTTATGTCCATGACATAGATACAAGCTAATCTCGCTACAATAATTCATACATTTAAAGGCAGTTATGTCCATGACATGGATACAACCCAATATCTCTTCAATGATTTATACATTGAATGGTAGTTATATGCATGGCATGGATACACGCTAATGTTTCTACAGTTATGTATAACTTTTGATGGTACTTATGTACATGACATGGATACGGCTATAATTTTGCTATCTATATTTTGCAGCCCAGTCCTCGTGTCAGCATTGCATTAGGGTGACAACTCCCTCCACTTGGATTCAATAACCCTTGAAGCACATTACACCGACGCTATGGCAACCGGAGAACAGAAAGAACTTGTCTGGGATCTGGTCAAAGTTGGGGTTGTGACACCTGAAAACGGTAAGTGATCTACATGTTACATATACAATCTCATTTGCTCTTAAATAATCCATTGATATATACACTTTCTTCTTCTCCTTGTTAATAAGTAGCCTGTTATGTACATGTTATTATATTGACACGTGCAGAAGTTAGAGGTTGAATAATCGCCCCATCCCGTCCCACCGTCAACCAGGCCTAGTGTCTGTCACAATGGACTGGTCACACATAATCTTGAGTCGTACAATCCAGGGTTCATAAACGTATTTAACACATGTATCTCCAGCCAGTACGATCTTGTATATATATATATATATATATATATATATATATATATATATATATATATATATCTATCTATCTATCTATATAAAGAGAGATAGAGATAGTGAGATATATATATATATATATATATATATATATATATATATATAACAACTGCATATATATATATATATATAGAGAGAGAGAGAGAGAGAGAGAGAGAGAGAGAGAGAGAGAGAGAGAGAGAGAAATATACACCAGACAGAACGGAAAGTGCTATTCCTGGATTCCATAGAAGAATGCTTGATAATAGTAGGCAGAATTAATATTTAATACAAATAATACTATCATACAGGTTAGAGAATTTTTAATTCGTACTCTGCGGAGATTCGAACCCAGGTCCGCGGGTAAACGGCACTCTGCACACACGAGCCCATATTCCCTCACGACTAAGCACACATCGCCGCCAATAAATGATGCTACTTTATATATATATATATATATATGTCATTTTTTTATTTCCATATGTATAGTATGTATGCTGTTTCTTTGATATCTTGCATTTATCACGGGATGTATACAGTTTTCATTCAAAGGAAACGAGATTTGCTTTACCTACTCACATTAAGATTCTCATACGACCAACGATATTGATAAATGTCGCGAACGCTCTTTTTCGTGTATTTTTTCTGTACTTTGCAAACATGGTCCACAGAGAGGGAGAAACCAACGAGGGTAGGATGAGGTGTACCCTAACTGATTTTAAGATTGTATTATTGTTCATCTCTGTTTCTCTGTTTTTCGATTAGTCTATTAGTTTTACAGAGAGAGAGAGAGAGAGAGAGAGAGAGAGAGAGAGAGAGCACTATATGGGTTACAGACAGCCCTATAGAACAATAAATTACAATTTGGGCCATTTTATCTCTGCAATATAGTGCAACTTTGTATAGTACAAGTCACATAGCTCATGTAAGCGCCCTGAGTCACTTTTTGCAGCTATAGGTGTCATTTTGGAGATTTTGATTACAAGTGG
>JAECUM010009271.1:0-10615 GCA_016617855.1 Megalonaias nervosa | reverse complement strand
AATATCGAATTACTGAAAAAGAATTTCGAATCCTTTCAATAATCATTACAATAAAATGTAATGAAACAAAAATAAAATAAAAAGAATTTCAAAACTAAGACACAAACAATTTAATTACATATAGGTAACAATTTGCCAAACGTAATAAAGTCTTCAACTCGCACCTGATATGCACGTTTGTATTTATGTATGATTTGGAATACAGACTCTGTACATGTGGGTCTCAGAAACGGTTATTTATAGAATGGTTACATAAGGATGTGTATATGTCCTGCCCAGTTTAAGGATTATATTATTTCGTGAGCATGGGCACTGAAGTTTTGAGCAGAGATACCCTGATTGATTGATCTTGCATTATAAACGCATATCGGCCGTTCAGCCAGAGCCCCTGCCACATGCCAAGCATGCGCTTCGGGGTTGAAATGCGTTCGTATCCTTTGCTGCATGCAAAGTATACACTTCTGGGTTTGACTATGCACAAGGCGCAGTGCTTAATTCTTCGTCGATTGGTAACACGTCTCCACTTGATGTTTTACGGTATTAACATCATGCGTCTTTATTAATATATCTGGACGATGAAAGGGGGTGGGGAATCATTCTGAAAGGCTATTGTTGTACTTTCGATCAGATTCTGCCCATTTATCTAATACGTGTTTGCCCTAAACTCCAACAGTGCGTAAGAGGGACATTAGGACCAAACGGACTAGTTTAAACGTTTGCCTATTGTATTGCCTATTTTGAATTTAGTGTACATAGTGTTCTTACGATTGCTAGAATATGGCTCGAATCCGGTTAAATGTACCCCGACATTTTAGCGATCTTAATCAAGTGTAACATGTGTTAGAATAAGCTTTTAGGCCGAATGTCCTATGGATCAAAACTGTCTCACTGATTAAGTTGTAGTTGAAGTCAAAATAAAAACTCTTTGCAAATGAGTAACCGTAATTCGTTTAGCCCTTACAAGATCTGTAGTGTATCCGCTATTGGCAGGTATGGTTTCGTTCGGCTGGATGGCTCAAACGTCCATCTTGTGCTGTCCTTGGCGCTGTCTGATTCAGTAAGTTCGTCAGTGTCAGTTTAGTCAAAGGTGGCCAGAGAGTGAGTCGTTATGAGGGCAATTTGTCCATTTCTACCAGAAAAGTCAGGTTCAGTTCCGCAAGGAGATTTGCTCAGCTTCGGTATTTCTCCCCAGGTTTCTGTATATTTTCTTCTTGCCGTTATGATCATTCTCTCGGTTTTCTGGACATCTGTCCATCGCACTATGTTTGTTTTGTTGGCTGTTAAGGCCTTCCCTAGGTCTTCTATGTGTTGTACAACCTTGTCAGGGTCTCTCGCTATATCGTTTATTCATGGTGACATACCCATTTAAGATTATCCTCTGCTTCATTGTAACCTGTGTTGTGGCCAAGGTAATTATCCTGTTGTTACCCAGTTCTCCAGCGGTGGGTTCGGTACAGGAAGAAATATAGAATTTCACTGCCACTTGCTAAGGGGTTTGACGACCTGTGTTTTCGGTTTTTGGTTTTTAGGTGGTAGCGTTGGTGTTGCCACATGTCTTGATGGCGGCGTCTGTTTCGTCTCTTTAGGTCAGGGTCCTTCTGTGCCCAGTTGTTTCCTTTTTCTCCTCCTTCTCTTCCTCCTTTTCCTACTTTGATGCTGAGTAGATGTGCTGAACCTGGAGGTTGCTTCAAATTTTCCACATTCACACCCGGAGGTTATGTAGTGGATGGGGTGACCTTCTAGACTGTGTCCAATCTTCATATTGAGTATCTCTGGTTTGGGCACTCGGCTGCTGGATCTGCGTTGGTTGCTTCTTCTGTGTCCTCATCTCCACGGAACTTGAGGGCTTACATATAGGTTGGTGTTTCTTTCCCATATTAGGAGAAGAGTTCATTTCTTCAAGGTCTTGCACTCAGTGTTTGGGCCGGTATGACTTCCATCGCTAGCTCTTTTACTTCTTGTGCACTCTGCTCTCTTCACTGCCGACGATTTTGTGATGCCCTCAATCAATGAAGAATTGGAGTCTATTACGGTCACCTTAGTTTTTTTATAACTAGCTAATGTTGGTATTTTAATTGTATGTCGAATGTATGTGCCACCACTGGACGAGTTTACACCACTGCTGCGTGCAAGCACGCACTTCGGGATGAAAAAGTCGTGTGCGCGGCACGGCATTCTACTTAATTTATATGTCTGCGCGAGGAAAAGGAAAAGTCATGCTTGAGACCCAAAACGTCAGCGAAACCTCTCTAAAACTCCATAGGTGCACTAACGAGCAAAGTTTGTCTAATTTGGGCTATTCACTACAAATAGTTGTGTGTACGCCAGATATATTTAATTAGGACCAGGCTGTTCAGTTATTACCTTTTCTTACTCTCTGTTTTTTGAGAATTTTGTATACATAGTTTACATACATTTTCCGAAATAATAATAAAACAATGAGTGACCCTCTAAGTTCATTGTGGTCTGAATAAGATAACATACTAGTGCTCTTTTTGAACAGTTAACGAATAGATCGTGTTTGCATATTATCTGAGTATTTATCGAAAGTGGATTTTGAGCTCATGTGAAAACCCTTCTGCAATTGAGGAAATTTTAGTTAGGAGCCAACAAAAGGGCTGATGATTTACTCCGATGAAGGGAGCAAGAATGGGTTCAGGAGTTAGAGTGTTTAAAACTTGCGTCTGGTCCGCCCTTTAATGTTGTGAGGATCTGTAAGGCCAGCCACTACCAGATCGTTCACTGAGGCCAAACTATGGCTGGTTGAGACGACTGGATCCAGCACTCACTCAGCTCACTAGAAATCAGCATGGCTATAGAAATTGGGCATTCACTATATGTCTTCCCAGGGCTCTGATGTTTTCAGCTGATTTCTGGAAGTTGTTTTTGTAGGTCGGTCTAGTCATCCCTCACTCGTACGTTTCTTAAAAGCTGTCGACACTATTTTGAAGTCTTCAGTGTGTAATGTTGTGCTCTCATGTCCTCTAACAACTCACCTAGTCCCATTGCCACTGTTTGGTCCTGTAGATATAATGACACCAACTGTTTTAGTGTAGGCAGAGACGGCTTGGCTTTAGTCGTCTTCGTCTCCGCTGGTCTTGTCCTAGTCTGTGTTGTTGAAGCTCATTGATATTTTCTCACTTTCTGTATCTCAGCTGATGCACGCGGTGGTTCGGGTGCTCGCCCTCCTTGATTTATGCTCGACAACAGTGTCGATACTGCTCCCCTGCCTAGCCCTTTTTTGTGTTGGTCCCACTTGTTTAGTAGGCATGCGGGACTCTTTCCTTGGTTCGACCATACATTGAAGTGTTGTTGTTGTTGTAACTATGCAGATGTAGTAGGCCGGGATGTAAATGAACAATTGCACGGCATCAATCGATTTTGCGTTGTAGGTCGTTCTTACTGTCGTACCATCGTTTCTCATCCCTTTCCCAGATGTTTTTGGGGGCGCTATTTTTTCTTTCGTTTATCTTCTTGTTGAATTCTTCCTCCCAAATAAGCAGAAGTGTCGTTGTTCTTGTCTGGGACCATAAGCATCTGATTGCATTCATGGCCTGTGTAGGGATCTTCGATTCCTTATCTAGCTCTAGTAATGCTTTGCGTTGCCTCTTCCTTTCTTAAACCAGGATTTAGTGATGCTCTTGTGTTGTCTTGCCTTGTCTTGTCCACTCTGCCATGTGCGATTGTATAATGTACTCACGGCGAACCTATTAATTTCTCATCGATGGGTAACTTTAACTTTTAAATGTTCAGGGAGGAGAAAGGTAATCGCCACAAGATGTCTGCTTTAGACTTTAGATCTAGACTTAGGTTATTTCAAAAGGTTTTGAGACGACATGGTCCGAGCTTTTAGAGGTAAGGTTAGGAGAGATTAAAAAGAAAGGAAATGGTAACATAGAGTAACGGGTTTTAACCAGGATTAAAGCATATCTTTTCGCTTTAACTTTCAAGAGAATTCGAGTTGAGTTATTTAAATTTAATTTAGTTTGATGATTTCCAGCTTTTGTGACTGGACCTGATGGTTTGAGATTTTGACCACCTTATATTTCCTATTTTTTGGGGCAGCTTCAAACATTTGCAATGCTTGGTGCATTTGCTTGCTAATATCTTTCTGGAGTTATTTTGTTATCGGGTACTGCCTTGTGCGGCTATACTTGGTGATCTGGATTTTTGACCACCTTAGACTCTTATTAATTTGGGGTCAGTTTATTTGACCTTACTGTTTTTTTCGCGATTTAGTAATTCAAATATTGCCATCTAGTGCAGCGAGGCCTAATGGTCTGGGCTTATGACCTATGTGCTTAATGTTGGGGGTCAGTTTAGCCAGTCATATTTGTATTGTTATAACTAAAACCAAACAATTTGATGGTCTGGGCTTCCTACGACCTGATATGGTTAGGATGAAAGTTTCATTGAAATGTTGTTTTCACGAACGAACGTCAATTCAGTGATACCAATATTCTGTTAAGGAAGAGAAAGAAAGAGTAGGGACTTAAAACAATTAAAAGAGAGGTTACATGCAATACATATAAATATTGTATTTGTATTAAAATATTGCATCTATCCTTGACGACGCAGTTAATGGTTCATAAATAATACAACTTTTCGAAAAACAAAAGAGACGACGATGGAAACAAAGAATGGTCAAGCTAGTCTTTTTACCACTTTTTCAAAATCTTCTTTTCTGAAATGAGACTCCTTTCATCTTTGAGATATTCCACCAACTTTTAATCTTGATTCATCATCAAATATTTCCCATCTTGCTTCTTACTGGGATGATCGATTTGACATATATGACAATGTTCGCTAGCCAGGTCTGTGATTTTCTCTGTCAAGCCAGTAGCAAAACAGGAGACTAAATATTGTATTTGTTCTGGCGACCTTGACATCCTGACTGTTAAGTTGATTTGATTTTATAGAATAGAAATGTCCCTCATGGCTGCCTTGGTATGAAGTGTAATCGAATTCCTACAGAGATTAATCATCTGCATAATTGTCGGACTAAATACTGTGGCTACTGTTGAACCCTAACCGTACTGAGGCCTCTAACAGTGTCGAGTAACATTTCAAGTGTTTTCTTTTTGACTTAGTTGGGTTTAAGAGGTGTGGTACAAATCTTCTGGTCATCTCCGGTGATTTCTATCTCGAACACTTTGAAGTGTTGGAACTGGAAAGAGAGCCGTTCACTAGAATATACATAATCACAACTTAAAGGCAGCTCTTTAAAACTGCCTATGCTAATTCTAATTACATATTTCTTACTCAAAGCAGCAATCTAGTTTTGTCGTGCGTCTTTGTCAATGCAACACATTTGACAGCAGTGAGCGGTTCGTAAACTAATCATTCAATAGATATGATGACACAACTATCTCCCTCCCTTCTGCTTAGTGAACAATGGAGAAAGGAAGTGGAGGGATTGGTTTCACTTACCAACGATTGGACGCAGAATTTAGATTCCTTTATTCATACCCTACCCTGTTCTATCGCCAAATTATAGCCAACTGGTAACATCACTGGCTTATATCGGATTATATCTGCTCAAATTTAGATGGGAAACAACAAAACAAGTAATAATATATTTTTATGTAATAAATGTTACAGTGCACGAAAGGAACTCTCATGAATGATATTACATTCATAGAGTACGAGTTTTCCTTCCAGTTTTCATGTCTAATGGCTGGGAAAAACATTCCAAAACTGTACAAAATTGAGCCGCTTTAACAAGAAAATATTTCTTCTAGACGCAAAGAGTCTCACTATCGAGCGAATTAAACATTTTTTTTTTCGTGAGCCTGTCTTGAAGTCCACTGTTTGCCTTGTTTCCAACAACCTCAAGACAACAGTTGTTTTCTACTAATAGGTGCTTCGTCGTACATGAGTGCAACGTTACCTAGGGTGGATAATTGTTTTTCTAGTCAAGCGACTGAACTACCATGTATCTCGTCGTAGATCGCTTGCGGCGAGAGACACTGAAAGCACGGTATGCACGGGTATTTTACCCTTACTAAGACTCATTCTCCTGGAGATTTAAGGCATGTTTCTTATCTAATTGACACATTGATCTTTTCGATCTTGTCAAGGAGTGTACTTTCTCCATTTTTGTTCTACAGCCATAGGGGTAAGTGTTACATTTTTATTTTATTTGATATGTGAAGCATGTTCCGTTTTAATGTCGTAGCGTGAAATGTTGCCTTTACCACTACGCGGATTTGAAACGTTGTGAACTTTTGAATTGTTACATGTTGCTGTTAAGAGTTTAATTTAGTAGCATGTATCTATAGATTTTAATTCCGTACCAGTTTGGTTTTATTTTAGCTGTGCGTGTGTGTGGGCGGATATATCATGCTGTTGGTCTGGCCGTCTGTTTGGGGATGGAAGCAGGTGTGACCATCAATGCCATACAAGGACGGAACTGCTGATTTGTAAACTTGTGCGCATGGTGGATCTTTGAAGGGTGTGTGTTGCCAATACAAGTTTGGGCCAACGCAGGAATTCAGGAAAACTGTGATTTGACAATGGACACGTTAACCAGGTCAAAATGTTTCGTTTGCAAGTTTTTACAAGTATTTATGAGTCATACGTGGTTGTGAATCATACGGGCTGTACAAATGACTGAGTCACGAGTCACGAGTCATTTATTTGTTTCAATTAATTATGTTTCAATTGAGTACAATTGTGTTACTTTCATTACATGAGATTATGTGAATCTCACTTTCATTACGTGACATTATGTGAATCTCACTTTCATTGCATGCGATTGTGTGAATCTTACCTTCATTTTTGGATATATGAATCGCATTTTTGTTTTCCCATTTGTGAATGTTTGTGTTAAGTAATCGAATGAGTCGTGTGTTTGGAGCGTGAAAGAATCACACTGTATATGTTATAGAGGATATACATATTTTTATCAATTCATTTCATAAAACTTCCATCTTTCATCAGATTGTGTTTGTGTTGTCATTTAATCCAAGCATCCATCCAGGTCAAATCCTGTTGCACCCATTAATTACAAAATTCACAATTTGTTCCATTAATTACAATGGATTGTGGAGTATTAGTCTTTGCCTTCCAGAAAGTATCTGCAAAAAGTGGCATATATCATTATCTGAAAATGCGGAAAATACATTCGTTTATGGACCGTTTCCATGTAGCGGATACGTTTTTTATGTTCCTACTGAGAAATTAGTTCAATTATCAAGATTTTGAAGCTCTAATGTAAGACACTTTTAAACCTGAATTGACCATGAACATATCACTAATATAGATTTTACTTTTGTTTACAAACTACGTGCAAATTGCTTTGGTTTCATTATGAATGTAATTAATCTCAGTGGACACGGAGCATTGCATCTACCAAATCCTCGATACGCCCAATTTGTTTCCATTTCAACTGCATATGTATGAAGGACAAGGATGTCTTGTGAAATAGGCGTTACGTAGATTTAATTTGCGTTTATTTGTTATTTTTGCTTGATATTTATTATATGCTATGGGTTATGTACAAATTGTATTTTGAAGCTGACCTTGTCCATTGTCATGTGCATTGTCTACCTGACAATCAGATTTTTAAAATTCTGTCAACAACTAATACATGAATAATATTTTCTCTCTATAAGTGTGGGTTTAATATTATGTTTTGAGTCTAGGCTCTTAAAATAAGTAACAGAAAAGAGTGAAAACCAACAAGCTTCATAAAATTCAACAAAGAATTTGTTTCTATAGAATACAAAGTAAAAATAGAAAAAAGAACTTACGGTATTGCTAATTAAATCCTAACATAATCCTAGAATTTTACAGACACAACTCCTAATAACGTAAATTTCTGAATAAACGTTTGTGGAAATTCAAATTAAATCCAACGTTGAAGGTGTTGATGTGCTTATCGTGTTGCTGTACCAACATTCTTTTGTTGAAACACAGTAATATAATTCCAGTTTGAATTCACTATAAATCAGTTAATGTCTCTATCCAAGAATATTAATTTTATGAACACTAAGTATCTCCAGAGCAAATGATCAATGAATTAAATAATTTGAAGAAATAAATTCCAGCCCAAGTGAACTTTTGGACACAACAATAATACAATATTTATTCCGATAGGTCTTAAATCATCAATGAACAATTGTTCAAGTAACAAGATTATATAGTTTTCCACCTCACCTCAGGTCACAAATAACATTTTCTATTTTACAAAAAAAAAAAGAACACAAAAATCATTACCAAATGGAAAATAGCCTTCTAGAAAGATATTAATGTTTTCGAAATAGAATGTTAGTTATTATTAGAAAATCTGTTACTAAAATTATAATATATAACCTGGATTATGTTAGGTACAGCAGGTAAATTGTTGGGTTATTCCAACAACCCAGACCCAAATAAATTTGTTTACTTTTATTAACGATAACCCTAATATTAAATCCACACAAATAGAGAATATTTTAGCCATGTATTAGTTGTTTCAAAACAAAATTTAAAAAGACCAATACTTCAAGCCAAGTAGAAAATATACGTACCTTGTTACCTTACAACACCATATAATGAGATTAAAGAAAAAAATCTCACTAACAAACCATGCATATTAAATATACATAACTGGGATCATTATTAATAGATGTAAACGTATCTATATTGGTCTGTGTCAAGAACATTGTACTTGCCATTTTCTTTATCGTAACTTTAGGAACAGATCTTGTCTAATACTACTTAGATTGTTCTGGAAACGAACTTTTGTCCTGGCTCTTCTTTTGTGTCTTAGTTTCTTACATAATCTTGCTGATCTAGATGCTACGTGCCGTAATAAGACCTTGAGGCAGAATCATTTGTTGTGTTCGTTTTGGGTAGAAATTATTTGATTTCTCTGGAAATATAAACTGCTCTATAACATACTTGCAAAGAGACATTAACTGGGAATTATAGTGCATTCAAGCAATGAAATCTTGGATTTATATATTACGGTGATTCAACAAAAGACTGTTGGCACATCATTACAATTCAGATCACTGGTACATTGGTACATTAGAAATTATTGGCCACTACAGGCACATCAACACCTCCAACTTTGGGAATTATTTGGAATACCACTAAAGTTTATTCAGAACTTTATTCATTAGGACATGTGTTAGTAATTCCAGCATTATCTGCGATTTAATTCTCAATACCCTAAGTTCATTTTACATTTTCACATTGTATTATAGGGAATAATTTATTGAATTTTACAAAGCTTGTTGGATCTTGCTTTTTTATTACTTATTTTACGACCATTTGTCTTAAAGCACATTGAAAGCTGTTGTATGGGATACGAATTTCAGAAAACTTTGCTTTAGAAGTTAAATTCATTTGTTTCGGAGTTTTCTAACACTCGAGCATTGTTTCCTATTTGAGAAATCTGTAGTGAAACCAACAGAGTTCACGATGTCATCTAAATAAAGCAAAGAACTTTATTTTAAATCCTACCCAGGAAAGATTATACTCCTTTAAAAAAAAAAGATGATTTGCGCTAATTTGCCAGACAAAATGATGTTTCTGAGGTGAAAGCTTCGTTAACGAAGCAAGAAATAAGAAAATATATATTCGTCCAATTTGGTGGATAAAACTGTTTTCGATAAAAGTGTCATTTATGAAATAATATCCGCAGACCATATTTGAAACTCTGAATCTGAAATAGTTTGGGGTTGTTTTGGTATTTTAGTTGATGTACTCTGTGAGATTCTCTTCTCTGTGTTATGAATACTGCAGCTGGGAACGGGATGAACGGGTGCACGGTTCAGAAGTTTTTGTTCTTCGAATTCTTAAACTGTGTTGTTAAAAGTTGTTTGGCCAAGAATTCAGTATTTTGTGGCAATTAGCGCCATCTTGTGAAGATCCAGTGCTGTAGCAGTAGTTAATGTCCCTTAGTTATCTGTCTGTGGCTTTGCTGTAACTATTGTCTAGTCCATGATACAAATCATCCGGTTTCATTAATGTGACCAGGTTAGACGTCAGTGTAAGTGTCTAATTAAACAGGGGTAACATTTTATCTGAACGATCGGGTATTTCTAACCAAGCCTTGAATCCTCATATGACTACCTGAGTTTTTGTTACTGAGTCTGGGTTTTAAAACAAAGCAAAAACAGAAGAAAAATTCATTACACCATTTCAGCGGCAAAGGCCATCCTTCTCTGTCATGTTTGGTAACACATTATACACCAGCCTCATTTCAGAACTCTTTATCAAACTTTCGGTCCAAAATGTCATTTGCAACCTCAACTATTTCTGATTTATCGGCATTATGTATTGTGAAATGCCCATAAACTCCTCGTCGCTACTTAGGGTACTCCCCTATTATCCCCAGCGGCGGAAGAGGCCATATTCACCCAGCATGACTGCATTTCATATAATTATAAGCCTGTATTTAATTTGTTCTTAAAAATACACACGAAATTTTAAAATGCAGAGCAATAAACAATATCCGATATATTATATGTTGACTATTACTGAATATAGCAAGTTGGAAAAGTAGTTCCAGGCTGGACATTGGTTACTGAATCACAGATTGAACATCGAGCGTGAAAGGAGCTATGTAAGATTAAATGGATATGTAATATATATATATATATATATATATATATATATATAT
>JAECUM010009269.1:0-67062 GCA_016617855.1 Megalonaias nervosa | reverse complement strand
GCTTGATCAATCTTATTTACTGGATACTCTCCTGGTTTTGGTTGATCTTGGCTATCGAGTCTGATATCAAGTCGAGTTCCTGGACCACAATAATTATATCCGGGTAACTGTTTCTCACCGGGATATTTAGCCCATGGAGTTCCTGGTAATTTTCCTAACGAAGCAGCAATATCCCCACCTGTCTTTGTTCCTGACTTAGTCATGGAGACAAATTTATATTTCTTGGTACCACATTTCACACACTTGCCTGTAAGTGCACGTCTTTTATTTTTTTGTTGTTACTGTCGTTAATTCAGTAGTATCGGTAGGTGCTCTGCATCGAACACAATATAGACTCATATTATTAATTATATGGATATAATTGACTTTTCTGCGACACGAAAACAAGAGCCAGTAAAGCACCATCCGGCGTTACCAAATTCTATCAGAATGATTATAATAGGCCCATCTGGAAGTGGAAAGACGCAATTATTGCTTAATCTGATAATGCGATGGCTCAAGTGGAACAAACTGTATTTAGTAGCACCATCTGTAGATGATCAGAGGTGTTATGAAGTACTTAAGGATTTTAATAAAAATGCAAAACTACTGGATGGAAAATGATATTATTGATTTTATAACCGATATTGATGAAGCACCATCTGTAGATGATCTAGATGGATTCATTAATAATTTAGTAGTGTATGATGATGTTATGCTGGACAAACAATCAAATCCAGCTAGAATATTTTCTCGAGGTAGACATAAAAACACTGATGTGATTTATGTTACTCAGAGATATACACAAATTCCAAAAGTAATCAGAGACAACTGCAATATTTTAGTTGTATTTAATGGAGTAGATAATTATACTCTACAGAATATTTATTATACTTGGTGTTCAGGCGACATAGACATGATTAAATTTAAAAACTTCTTTTCAAAAGCACAAGCTGTTCCGTTTGGATTTATAACGATAAATTTACACGATCCAAGATCAAGGTATCGTGTAGGTTTAGATAAAATCTTTGGTTAATTTATAGCAGCAGAGAGGGTGAATGACATACGCGTAGTGACCAGATTGTGAAAAAATCAGAAAAAATCTGGTCAATTAAGGAAGTTTTCATTATTAAGGCAAAAACTTCTTTTTTCAGCCTTCGTAGGAACCCTTAATTTTCAAAAATAAGGTCTCTACAAAGTTGTAGGGTTCACCCTCTCTGCTGCTACATACATCACACGTAAAGCATAGTCATTGCTATTCATTTATGCATACCACACATATTTAACACAAGAATTTAAATATACATTAAAACATTAAACTGTTAATTTAAGTCCTGTATAACGACATACATACATACATACATACATACATACATACAGAGAAAGCTGTGCAACCGTCGTGCATCTTTTGACTAATGCAAATGGCCCGGAACTGATATGGGTTGGTCCTCATTCTATACTAGGAAAGCGAGTCAACAATGGCTTCACTCTGTCGCTGCAACACATATTTAAAGTAAATAATTTATATATGTATATAAGACAGAATATAATCACAGTTCTAAAATGTACTGAGTTTTACCTGTTGTTTTCTGTGTGACAGCTAGTTTAAAATTTTATGCTTTATTATCTACTTTAAGAGCCCATAGGGCAGACTATCCAATGCCTTGGATAGATCCATCACGATTGCCGCGACACCGATCTTCAACGAGACGAAGAAAAGCAGCGTGAACATTAGCCTTACATATGTCTTTTGTTATATTTACGAAAGAGAATCATTCCCATCTATGCATTTTGCTTCATTTTTACAAACGAGAGAATGAGTGGTTCTATGGTTGTATTGCGGCTTTCATTGTCGTGATTATCTCCCAGAGAGAGAGAGAGAGAGAGAGAGAGAGAGAGAGAGAGAGAGATTATCTGCTTGCACGGACGAAACAGAGGTTTAATAAAATGGCAACACGGAATAAAAATAAAGATATAGTGTTTATTATCTATGAATTAGAGTCATTCATTACAGAAATGTGTCGAGGCATCTCTCGTTTTCCAGTAATGTTGAGCTTGGATGGCAATAATTACATAAGTAATTTGATTTCCATTGCAAATGTTTCTTATAACAATTTTACTTTATTTGAAGTATTAGCGTAAACGTGATATCCATTTATCCATATATATTGTATAGCTTCTCGTTATGTGTGACGTCTGTAAATTTTAATCAAACCTATTTAAAAAATGTCAATATAATCCTCCTCCCACGATACGAGAGACAGACAGACAGAGAGAGACAGAGACAGAGAGGAGGAATAAAGAAAGAATAATTATTTGGGGGTTTTCGTGACCTCACCCTGACTCTGGATTTGATATGTTTTGTTGAGTTTTCTTTAAATCATACAGTATTATCTGAGTTTTCTTCTTATATTTGCTTCTCCGATAACACATGATTGCTTGCAACGTACAAATACTTCATGCATTATTTATTTATTGATTTATTTAAAATTTCCAGTTGTAAACAGAATTTAATATACCACTCAGTTTGATGTGGCGGCTATCACTCAGTTATCGCTTGCTATGCAGCCCATTCCAAACTGCTGCCTAGTAACTACGAAGAATAAATGGTTCCGATTCACTGAGGCTGTATATATTGTGCACATGAATATGCTTGTATGTATGTAGACACAAATATTGGGTCTCACTGGACAGTAGTTTTGGTGAATTTTCACCAGACGATGATCTATTGCAGAAATATGAGAATAATTTTACATTAAAGGTACGAATAACAAAGTGGAAAGCATGATTGTAAGATTTTGATTGAGGTTTTCCGGTTAATTCCTTATACAACTGGTGGCTTTTATACTGAATCGACTCGGCCACCAACCTCTATTTTACATTCATTTTGACAGCAAAGAGTTAGTTTGAATATTTTCTGTGACAAGGCGGCTAAAAGAGTTAGTGTGCACCCTATAAATGATTAAAGTTCAACAGTACTATATCAAATTAGCATACTTTTCATCAACCCTCAACCATCACGATTGTTAGATATTTACCTCTGTAGCAGACATACGTAAATACGTAAGCCAAGTCGGCAGTTCATTTGCAGCCCAAGTTACGCATTTGATCTCCAGTGCTGGTCTAAATGTGACAGGTACTCACCAAACAAATCAAGTCATTTGCAAGCCGAACTCAGTGTAAATGTAAACCACATTGCAGATTTAGCTTTTGTGTGAATTTATAAATGCTTGGCTTATGATAATTAGACTCATCCCTTCTTCCTTAAAAATGGGGGGGGGGTCAAAATATAAAACTATCTAGTAATGTATTAGCTTTTCTCAATTTTGCAGAGACGAGCTAACTAAAATGAGGTCATACCTAGCTAGGTGAGTAGGCTGGTCAACGGATCATTAGAATTTCTAACACCAGCCTCATTTAAAGCAAACGAAGAGGACTAACGTAGGAATACATGCATATTGTATTTACATCCTTTGGTACGTTTTGCGCTCAGTTCAGATTTTATTTTGCACATTGCATACATACTGTTATATCTTTAATCATGAAGCATGGTAACAGGATGCAGGTTCACGAGTAATATACACTCACCACAAAAGTAGGTCACATGCAAATTTCACGCTTCACTGACTTGAATTTACATTTTGTTGTTTTATGTTTATTTATCAAGCTCTGTTCACGCTAGTGCCATCAAACTAGAGGATGGTATAAACCAATGTGAGTATTACAATCTTATGGCAAATAGAGAAAATTGTAACCTACCTTTCATATTTTTCTGTCTAAGGTTCAGCTTGTGCGCTTCGTTCGCATAGTGTTTTTTTTTTTAATTGACCCTGTATACATTATAATATGCATGCAATCGTAAAATGTCGTCGGGGGATGCATCTTGACGAGTAATATATTCTCATTACAAAAGTAGATCATACTTCAAACTTCACTGACTTAAATTTAATTTTGTATTTTAAGTTTAAGGCTCTTCTGTTGTCTATTCATATTAGGATAATCAGACTGGAAGACTGTATGCATCTGTATTAATACTATACCGTAAAATATAAAAGGTCATTGTGACTTATATTTCACATTTTAATGGCTTACTGTACGTTTTTGTGCATATTATTACGCATGGAATGACAAAATTGGGTGAGGTAATTCATCTTGATGAATACTACACCCTTATATCAAACGTTGGTCACAGTGGCCCATATTTCGCACTTCTCTGAATTTGGTTAAATTTTGTTTTAATTGTTCATGCTAGAATCATTAAACCAAATGATTGAATACATCATAGTTAGAACCAAACTAGTACGAAAATGCCAGTGTGTACTATATTTCACATTATACTGACGTAAGTTGTTTTGCGTTGTGTTCAGCTCTTCGCCACAAAGTTTCTTGGGATTTGTTGCACTCTGTGTATATGCTGTTCTATACGAAATCATAAAACTTGGAGAGGTGATGCATCTTGATGAACACTACTCGCCCATTAAAGCAGTAGATCATTGTGGCCGATATTTTACACTGGACTGACTTGGATTAATATTTTTAATGGTCATTTCTTGAACAATGTTCTTGATAGAATCGTGAAGTTAGGAATGATATGTATGTTCGTTAGTACCGTGCCCTTACAACAAAGGAATCTCATAGTGACCTATAATTTGTCTTATACTAACTTTAAAGTTTTTGCGTTTTGCTCGTGACCCAGTAAGTTTTTGGCATGCACACTCTTCTTCATAGGATCATGAAAATTGATGAGGGGCGTATCTTAGTAAGTACTACGCCCTTATTGCAAAAATATGTCTTTGTGACCTATATTTTATGCGTATGTGACTTTGTTGCACTTTTGCAAATGAACTTGATTTATTGGGTGTTGTTTATGTTCCAGTCATGCAACTTGATAACTGAATGCATCTGTGTTAGTAGTTCACCCATGCAACCAATGAAGGTCAATGTAGTAGTAGATAAGGGTGAGGGTTTGAGCTCAAAGAGGGCTTAAGGTTAGAAACCCCCACCCCTTCTAAAATAAATATATTATGACATATTTTCATATTAAACAAATGAAATATTATATATAATGTATCACTATAAGTCAACCCGACATGTTGGACTTGATCTGACAAATAAATTTTGTAAGAGATTTAATTCGATTAGAGCAGCCTCAAGTTATACTGGTATAGAAACTAAAATAATAAGCGATTGTATTAAAAAAGTTGGATATTATATATCACCAAAATATGGGTCGGTGTGGCTATTCGCGACTGAAAATGATATGAGAATAGCGGGTTGGGCAGATGATGTGATGACATTTATTGACAATATGGTTGATATTTTATTTGATAATGATATTACTAAAGCTATAAATATTTGTTTAAAATAAAAATAATAGTCCCCTTTGAGGACTGTTTCAAGATGATTATATACATATGATTATGATTATGATTATATACATATGATTATATACATATGATTATATCTTAATTAAGGACAGCACAAAACACAGAATCTTAATTACAGTAGCGTATTTACAGTAACAGTATTTACAGTTTCAAGATGATTATATACATATGATTATGATTATATACATATGATTATGACTATATACATATGATTATATCATAATTAAGGACAGCACAAAACACAGAATCTTAATTACAGTAGCGTATTTACAGCAAGCATATTTACAGTAACGTATTAGCATATTTACAGTAACAGTATTTACAGTAACGTATTAGCATATTTACAGTAACAGTATTTACAGTAACGTATTAGCATATTTACAGTAACAGTATTTACAGAACGTATTTACATATATTTATAGGGACAGCACAGTTACATATAAACTTAATTCTAAGAACTTAACTCTAGGACAGCACAGTTACATATAAACTTAATTCTAAGAACTTAACTCTAGGACAGCACAGTTACATATAAACTTATCTTAAAGACAATACTACGGGCCTTCTCTGTTTCAACAGAAATTTTTGCACACTCCCCCATCATAATCACCCAGGGAGTGCAAAATTACACCCACCAAGTGACATGGTGGGACAGTGTACAAATTTTCTATTGAAAAATAGACGGGCTAGCTGACGCCCCATTAAATAATAAATTTTGGCATCAAATCGCCTTTCGCCCGACAATTTGTCGGTCACGAGAATCGAACCACGGACCTCGAGCATGAAAATCCAACGCGTTAGCAATCGGCCACCGGACTTCATTACATATATATGTTAAAAAAGTTATTATATAGTTACCGAACAGCGTTCATTTTCTGATTTTGAAAACACGTAAATTTACATTATATTATTTAATTCTAGAAACATTATTATAAATAAATCGAGAAAAAACATAATTTTTGATTTTATGTTGTACAGAAAAACGAATATCCTAATGCTAGGCTGAAACTATATAAGATCGCCGTTTTTCACTGATACTAACGAGTGGACTGAACGAAATACACAGATGTTATATATATAAATCGAAGCTAAATTAAAATATCTAATTCTGAAACATTATTATAAATGAATCGAGAAAAAACATAATTTTTGATTTTATATTGTACAGAAAAACGAATATCCTAATGCTTGCCTGAATTACGACCAACACAATTATCTTTGACAGAAGATGGGCCGTTGCCAAGGATACTGCCTGAATGACGCATTACTGCAGAAAAATAATCAATATATTCTGTATTACGCAGTTAGACTTAAGCGAGAATATATAGTAAATACGTTATTTAAGTAGGACGAATTGCTAGTTATTTTAACAAATACAGAAATGATACCAGGATTTATAAGTCTTAAAATACTATCAGATTTACAAATCTATTATATTTCATTAGCAAAAAAAAATACGAAACAATATATAAATGCTATGTTTGATTGGAACAGTATTATCTCCCTTTTTAAAATCAGATATGGTATACAGAGTTATATTTCTTGACCAACAAATAATATCTTTACGTTCGCTATTAAGTAAAGCATGCTATCATGATTATATAGATAGAATTTAATTCTACCAGATACTTTACGACGACATTCAAATAGTTCTTTCATCGCTATCTTACCGAGAAGATACTTACTATCTTTCACGTAAACCTTCGACCTATCTAGGTCTATATTAATTTTTGTATACTGGTATTGGCTTATCGGATTATGCAAATTGTCATATTTTAATGCATGCTCGTCTCGTAAACTTTCGAGATAACTAAAGTATTTGCTGTCATCTGATTTGATAAGGGAGAGTTTGATTCTGTCAAATTTACTAAAACAAATGCCTGAAATTTCATCGTTAAATTCAAATGATAAATGTTGGTTATTAACCATTATTTTTTTATTTTGCTATTAACTCCATCTGCTAATGTTAAATTTTCAAACATTATTTCTAATGCTTAGACAAAATTACTTGTATAATGTCCAAGCGCCAGTGTGTTAATTCCGTCACTGCAATATCTTTTATCATCAAAATTACTTAGTCCCCGTTTTATGATCGTATCAGTTTCAAGTTTATGATGATTTGTTCTGATAACATTTGTTTTGATAAAACTGATGCTATTGTTTAGCACTGCTTTAAAATCGTCAAAATTCATCATCTTTTTCACATATTCTCGAGGAATACCTTTTGCTTTTTTTGTAAGTTTATTGTCATCTAATTTGACAGCATACATTTTGCTCTTTAGTCCAACAAATTCCCAAACTGGCATAAACATAAACTCATCTTTCATTTTACCAATAACTTTTTTATTCGAATTATCTTGAAATCCACTATATGCTGGATAATCTGATAAATCGAACAGATTTTTATTATTGCAAATATCCTCATAGACATCTTCACATTTTATATTATAAACTAGCGAATCTTTATCAGTAAATAGCAACTCTGAATCTGGCCACTGCTTTTGGTAAAATTATAGTGAAAATCGTACATCAGCCACTTTGATATATCAAGTACAGCTGCACCAACATAAATAGGTTTATTTAACTTTAAATTTGTCTTTCGTCGTTGTATTGCAACAAGATTTTCACTAAATATTTTCATACTAACAAAACCATCATCATTGACTAATTTATTTCTGCGACTTATATCATTGACAATTTCTATCGAGACCCTTTTCCTAATATTTTCCATCGTCTTACCGAACACCGAGTTGTTCATCAACTTGAAAAAGTTTTTCTCAAATTTGGTTTTAGCCACAGCACGACGTTTTGTATTTAAGTCAATATAATTTGCTATCCACTTCGACTGATTAAACTTTAGCACGCGGTGGACCTTTCTCAGAATTAGTCCAGCATCTACTGCTTGTTTTAAATTTTTGTAATGCATAACATAATTTCTTTTATCTAACAAATATGGAACTAACTTATTAACAATCAAATTTTTTGATGTCGTCGTTGCTCGTTGTTCAGGCGATAATAAACTATAAATTAATCATCATTGACTCTGCGCAAAACGGATAATCATTATGTAGATCGTGTAGCTAATTAGGATAATCTAGATCAACAAAATATGAGATATCTGAAAAATCGATATTAATTTTTCTAGGTAAATCTTTTTCAGTTTCTTTAAGAAATTGATCTGGTGTTATCCAATGAAATCCACTGTGTGGCATTGGCTCTGACATTGTCCAGATAAATGATGTAACTCGACGGGAGATTTTTATCATAATTTTTTACGTATTTGTTATTAGCAGCTGCATATTTTTTTGGTATAACGCTAATTCCGCCTCTGATACCTTTTTCAATAAAGTTAAACATATCAACATCTGTTAAAAGATCTAGTTCTATTTTACTCGTTTTTAGTAGAGCGTCCCAAGATAATCCTGGAGAGGAATAATACCAACAGGGGTCTAATCCATAATTGCTATAGCTTACCCGACGAAAACTCTCAAAAACATCTGCTAGCAATAATACATCTGTTTTCAAATATAGATCATGATAATCACCAAATGTTTTGCAACTAAATTTATTCCAAATATCTTGCACATATTTGTATTCGTCATCTGTTATATTTTCGTTTTTTAGTTGCGAGTAAAATTTATCTTTGCTAGGTAGAGAAGTTTCATCAAATCTGCTCCAATCGTCGAGATACTCGTACGGATATATACCTTTTTTTGTCAGATCGATATAGTTTTCACCGAAGCAACTTTGCAGATTATTAAAACTACTGCAACCTTTGACAAGCTCATCTAATGATGCTGCCATAAATTGCAGACTGTCAATAAAACGTAATTTACCGAGCGTCACCGACGTATACTTTTCAAAATTATTTGGAATACATTTTATTACGTTATTTAATTTTAGTTTAGCTTTAATATTTTCATCCCCAAAAGCTTCTACAATCATATGGCTGTCATAGCCACGAAAGTTATGTAAAACTACGGGAATAAAATCTGGAGCATGAAATTTTAAATTACAACTACTATGAGCTGCTCCACGATATTGGCCGGTCAAATGACAATGATCTCGCACCTTATCACGGGCTCCGTTAGAGTCTACCAACAACTTTTCACAAATATGACAATTAACTGCTTTATCAAAATCGAGTTGCTGTTTAGACGTTATTTTCATCGGAGCTGTTTTAAGTAATCTGTTAGAAATTTTATTAACTTCGTCTATTAAATTTTTTTAATAGCCATACGGCAGGATTTTCACCTCTATATAACTTTATCGGAGTTGAAGATTTATCGTTAGCGCAACAAACTACTTTATAAGCTACTCCGTAAGGAATAGGCTGTTGTATTTTTCTAGTACTGGATTTATTCGAATTATTTTCTGCTCCTACCACAGGAACAAGTAGACACTCGAAATCAGCGTAAATAGCAAAAGGAATATTTAGTTTATGATTATAATTTTTAAATTTTAATATTTTTTCTTTTTCGCTAGGCATACTTTTTCTTTGAACATTGACACAGTATTTGAGATGCTTCTGTAGTTTTTCATCGCTATAAAAACCGTGCAAACAGCGGTAGCAAACAGCGGTAGCAGAAATATTTTTTATTTTTATTTTTACTGTACTGTTTGCCAACTAGTCCGTTAAAGTTTTTTTATCCAACAATAATGTCCTCGATAAAATAATAAATTTATTGTATTTTGCGTAGCATTTTCTGAGATATATCTCGGGTAAACGTTTTCTCGCTCATCTAGTCCGAAAACATTTACTGAGATACTGTTTTGTTTTCAAACTTTGGTATATGATTTTCTGCTACTGGAAAAGTTATTCCTAAAAAATTTAGTTCGTCTTTGTACGGAAAATACTTGTTAACTCGATCAGCATTTTTTTCTTTTGGAAACATCGCAGAAAGAATAGACCATTGAAAACATTTGTCATCATCGTTTTTGACATTAATACAGCATTTTTTGTTTTTAATTTTTTGAGGGAGATCGACGTAGCCAGCGCTATTAGCGCCGCTGCCGTGAAGTACGTTATATTTTGCTGTGTGAAATAAAACTTCTTTTATCATTTCAAATTTCCAACCTGATCCTGATGAAGTAAATTCTTCTAATGTTTTGTTTATTTCTTGATGTATTTCATCGGCGACCATGGCAATGTTTGTTCCAGTTAATATTTTTCTTGATTTTGCTGTTAAATATGGTTCCGAAATTTCGCTGTCAAAACTTTTTTCTTCAAAAATTACATCAAATACATCCTCAACTGCGTGTAACTTTGATAAACTCGTATGATATTGGACTATAAGTTTGATACTTTTATGAGCCGCAAGTTCTTCCGATATAACAGGCTGTAAAATATTAAATAAATTTGTGGAGCTAAAATTTGCTAAAATTATTTGATCATCAAGTTTGTAGCTGTTGTCGTAACTAGAAAATGCTGAAGCAATTTTTTTCTGATTTGATAATGTTCTTTTTAGCAATATCTCGCAATTTTAACATTATATATATAATAATATTTTATATTTAATTGAATTTTTTAAGATTTTTAATTAGAGATATGAAAAGCCTTATAGTATAATGACAGAAATTTTGAGATATATCAGAATGACGGCGGAAGAGCAAGAAACTTATCATGCTCACCCGATGTACAACTTATACGCTGCAAATGCACTTGGTTCTGTTATTAATATAAAATCTAAAAAATCTGTTGGCATATCAACACCAGCTGGTATGTTGATTTCAGTAAAAGGCGATAATGCAGAAAGAATTAAAATGTTTAGAAAAGATTTTATTTATACTTTGTTTTGCGGCGATATTCCAGAAGGACAACGAGTATACAGAGCAAATGATGCAGTTGCTGATGATAATATTGAAAATTTATCATTACAAAATGAATTGCAACCTCATCCAGTATTTGATTTATATGAGGTAAATGAGAAGGGAATTATTAGACATATAAGAACAAAAAAAAATTGTTGGAAGTTTAGATAAAGATGGTTATTTACATGTAATGGTATGTGGTATAAAAACTAATTTTGTTCACTATATGTCACACCGTTTTGTGTTTGAAACTTTCAACGGACTAATACCTAATAGTTTAGTTATCGACCATATAAATAAAATTAAGACCGATAATCGTTTAGAAAATTTAGATTTGGTAACATCAAAAGAAAATAGTAGAAGAGGAGATGCTGGTGGTAATAATTTTAGAAATCCAAAATCAATTATTTCAATAAATTTAGAAACTAATGAAGAAATGAAATTTAGATCAATAGCATCTGCGGGAAAATATCATAAAATTAATTCACAAGCAGTAAAATTTGTAGCTGATGGTAAAAGAAAATCAACAACGTCGATGTTGACATTTGATAGATTTAATTTTAAATACGATAATTAATAATATTTTCTATATCATTTTGAGTAAGACAATTATGACTAAATTCCATAACATCATCGCGATTAAATCGTAACGTCATCATTTTATTTGTCTCGAGTTTTATTTTATCTGCTGCAGTTAATAAAAATTTGTCGGATTCGCCTAATGTTATCATAACATCAACAAAATAAAAATTATATCCAAATAAACAATTTCGAATTGCTTCAGCTAATTCTTTATAATTTAGTATATTAACTCGCTGATGATATTTTATTTCTCCAAACATCTTATTATTTATTAATTAGACAAAAGATTATTATAATAATGAACTTAATTGAGAGACTGGCTAAACTAAATTCGGAAGATTTTGTTTCAGTTTCAAATTTTACATCAGAAAATATTACTAATGACAGATTCGCTGATTATACTGAAAACTATATTTTGCGTAACTATGACGACGACAAAGATGATGTTGTTGTTAGCAAAAAATATTTAAGCAGACCAACAACTGGGCGATATGATGTTAAGTACCATATTGCTAAAAAAATAATAAAATTTAATTTTACTGTTGCCGAGCATCAAATATTTTGGCAGCTTATAAAACCCTTTTTAAACGTAAAAATAGCTGGACAACAAAGAAATATAAAATACGATTTTATTTTTGTTAAAATATTTAATTTAATGTCAATGGACGGTGCAAGAAAATTACACTTAATTTCTTTATGCAAACCAGTAAAATGTAAGTCAGTATTAATAAAATACAAGGAAATTTATAATAATATTATTCTGTCGATGAGATCGACTTAGTTGGTACGCAACTATTAAATTTATCGCCATACCCTCGCCATTTGACTAAACTTTTATTGCCGCGCTTTTTAATAACTTTTTCAATAACAAATATATCTTGTTCTGTTTTCTGAAGTTCTTGCGCATAAAAACTGCCAGTTATAGGCTCACCTAATAAATCTTTTAACGAGTATGTAACTGGTATTGTTAAAAGTACTTTATCAACAACAAATACTTCTTCGCTCCAGTTATGAGTATACCCTTTCTCAAATGTTTTTTTCGTCAAAGAAATTCTAACATTATCACCAACTTTAAATTTGTGTCGTCGGTATATGTTTTCGCTTGCTAATATTGGATTTGCAATCGCGTCGTTTGGCGACATTTTACTTTTGCCTAGCGAAATGGATATGTGTTTCGTGTTATTATACTCGTCAACAATGTTTTGTAAATTGTCAATATATTTACTCGTATTTTTAGCTGTCAAATATTTGTGGATGTTTTCGTTGAGCGTGCGATTAAATCTTTCAACGATGACACTTTTTCCTCATTTCCTGTAACATATTTTTTAATGTTATTTTGTTCTAAAAATTGTTCAAATTTTTTTTAAAAATTCCGCTCCATGATCAGTCCAGATTCTATTTGGTTTTCTTTCTGTGTTAACAGTAATTTGTTTTAGCGCATCAGTCATCGATGTCCCTGTTTTATCCGAAACGGGTATACTAAACGCGTATTTGCTAAAAACATCTACAACATTAAAAAGATATCTCTTTGGAGCGCTATCAGCGCCGACGTTAAACTGAGCTAGATTTGAAACATCAACTAAGTCTATCGCCCAGATATCATCAACGGCATTTGCGACAACTTTACGTCGCGGAAACTTTTTTTTTTAGGTCTGTGTAGCTCTAAGGCAAGATCATCATATAATTCTTTTTTACCGAGACCAAGTTTATATTTTGCTCCAATAAAACCCTGGACCAGCCTTCGGTCAACACGTTCTCGCATATTTACAGGTTTTATATCACGAAGTTCGCCTAACATTACTTTATCGCAGCTGTGTTTATTTTGTTCGCTTTCTGGAAGATCAATATCTCTGTAGCAGATATCATGGCGCATTGCTATTGCGTCAACTTGATTGTAAGGCTCTTGTCCTGGCAGCGGATTATCGTTTTCGTCAAGTTGTTTATCAAGAGGATTATAAGGTCCAGTATATTTATGGCCTGGCAATGTCCAACCGCCTTTTGGTTTCGGCAATTTTCCAATAAATTTATGTATATCTATACCTGTTCCAATTATTTCTCTGTTTTTGCATTTCTGACAATATGTAACAATTTTATTTTGCTCGAGACACAAATCTCTATCGCAATCGCAGTCGCATGTCATTATTTATTTAGTCGTCTACTAAAATAATTTTGTCAGGGTAACCCGCTCCGGACAACTTTGTTTTCGGTAAAAACATACTTTTTTTTTCTTCCGCAGATTGCACAAATACTTTTCAGCATTATTCTATTATTTTTTTGTTTTTTCTGTTTTTTCGTCTTTATTTTCTGTTTTAGTTTTACACTTAAGGCAATATGTTGACGTTGTAGATCTAAGTTTAGATAAAATTTAATGCAATCTCATCATTAGCATGAGAAGGTTGTTTGTCAAATTGCAAAATAAACTTTAAAAAATCTGGATTTTCGGTCATCTGTTTAATGAACATTACGCAATAATATCCACAAGCGGAAGTTCCAACTGGCTGAATTTGATTAGACGAATAATTTATTATTTTCGTAAGAGACTTTGTCAGAGACTTAGTATCTTGCATTCTACTCATATACTTTTTTACTGCGTCACTTGGTGGAATTCCGAACGAGTCAACATAATTGTTATCATAGACAGCTACCCAATGCGTGCCAGATCCGTCGTTAAAATCTTGTATATTTATAACACACGAACCTAGCGTTGGTGGAATTGCCATAAGTTCATCTTTAGAATAAACTCCACTGAAATTTTTACTTCTTTTAGTTTATCAAGCATATCAAAATTACTTAACGCAGACTTTATCTCCTTGTTCCTGGCAACATTAGTCCTCGTCCTACTCCTAACAGATTTGGCAATAGACTTCCTGCCAATCCCGCTAGTAACGGGGCTATTGTAATAAATCCCCCTTTTCGCCTCTGTCGTGTCTTTTCTTTCGTCGGTGTCTTTTTTTTCGTCGTTGTCTTTCTTTTAGGCATTATATTTATCCATCATATAAAATTGTTACCATCGATACTCATACGAAAATTTTCTTTATACCACTACCTCTAACTGCCTTTTTTGTTGCGCCAGAGAATGCTCCAGACGCTGCTGCTAATCCTAATGTACCTAACACTGGCAAAAGTTTTGGTATTAACGTTCTGGCTATTACAGATAATGCCGGACCAAAGAAGCCGCCATGTTTTGCCATTGCAGTTATTTGTGCAGCGCTTAAATTTAAAACAAAAGGTTTTTTTGCGATCGTATTTATTTACTTGTTTTTTGGTTAACATTAATTTTGTTAAAGTACCCGCTGCGTTATGGTTGACCTTTAATGATACTTGTCTTTTCTTTGCAACAGCAGCTGCTAATTTTTTAACTTGACCATCGGTCAAATATATTTCTTTTACAATATATTTTGTCATCTTATATAACGATTACAGATTAAACTTGTACTGACATTTTACCTCCGACAGAGTCAATTGTAATAAATCTATCGCTTATTACTAACGCATACACATAAAATGGTACAGCTGGAGCTGTTCCTAGTGTCCAAGTAATTTCAATGTCAGCTGTGCTGTCTACAGCTCGCTTGCTATGTTTACTAACATCAAAATAAAATATCGGATAAAGTGTACGAAATTCCTCTACTGATATCTGAGATCCATCTCCAACATCTTGATATTTTTGTATTGAGTCGAGTAAATACATGTACGGTCTAGTAATATTTTTATTCTCATCATCTGCAAAACTGCATTCTATCGCTCGTTCTGGATATTGTTTTGAATTTATTCTAGCATATATTCGCCTAACATTAGCGCTATCAAATATCGCATTATTTTGTTGTTGGTTATTACGTCGAGCTTGTCTCTGAAATACAACAAATAATTGCCGTGGCTTTTGTTCACTTGATGTTGTTGTGACTCGCCATGTGTAGTCGGTGGTATTCGGAACTGCTGTTTGATATATTTTATGTTGCTGAAAATAAATTCTGTTTGTGTGTTTTTCCAGCATATTATTTAATTCCGCCATTTTGGTGATAGACGGAGTTATTCTTGGCATCCATAGTGCAAGTTTGTTTATGACAAATTGTACATCGGCTCCACCTGACCTAAGCAAACAATCATTTTGATCTGATCGATCTAAAATAAGAGTATGTTTAACTCCACGAAATACTTTATTATAGTCCCTGCAAAAGCCAAATATTGTACTTAATGGCAGCATCATTGTAATTTGACGTGATTCTGCTGCAAGTGCTTTTCTCTTAACATGACCTTCATTGTAACGTACATTTTTTACGTTAAATGTCGGGTTATTATTAACTAAATTATTAACTAAATTTAACATTGCAGTACCGTCAGCAGCTGCTCCTGGTATGGCTATACCAAGATTATTACAAGCTGCAGTAAGTGAAATTCTTGTAGCGTCTGCATCAGCAGCTGCATCTGGTGGGGCTATACCAAAATTAGCAGCATTATTGATAAGAAAATTTCTTACAATTACAGCATTCGCATCGGCATTAGCTCCAACAGCCAATGCTCTTATTAAAATAAATTCTTTAGATCCTGCTGCACCAGCTCCAGTATCTTTAAACAACATCATATTAGTTGCAGTTGACCTGCAGCAGTCGTCGGAAAACGAAATAATATTTAAGATTGTACTTGTAACTTGTAAGTGATTTGAAATATCTTCGACAGTTTGATTGGCCAGCTGATATCGAACACTTTTAAATAAACACCAACCATCATTTATAAGAGCTATTTCTGCGTTAACTGCAATTTCGGCAGGTGGAACATCTGCTGTCATAATCCGGCCACGAACTTCCAACATTGCTTTATGAGGCAGTAGAAATACGTCCTCGTCTCGAGTATGAAATGTTCTGGAGCCAGCCTTATTAGGTTCGTTAGAATTTTCATCAAGATATTCAACGTATTCGAATTCTGTTACTGTGTCGTCTGTGTCATAAGTTTCTACTAAATCGAGATAATTTTTTACAGACATTTTTTTATTTATTAGGTTATACAAAATTATTTCGATGTTTTTACTTCAAATATTAATTTTTGTATAATTTGTTCTCCTCGTGGTGATAAAAGTTTTTCTTGTCGTTGTTATCATTGCTCGTTGAGTTTCTTTTGTTGGTGCGATTTCTGAAATAGCTTGTTTGATTGTCGGTATACAACGTTGTGGATCGCATTTGATTTTTTCAGCTATTTTGTGCCCCACAGCAGTCCCAGCAGCAGATGCAGCTCCAGTTGCAAACGCTTTTGATGCATCAAGTGCAATTGGTGCAACTTTATGAACTATTCCTGGAACATTTTCTATAATTTTAGCAAATATATTTCCCAACAATCCTCCTACTATTTTTCTTCGATAAACTTTTTTTCTCTGTTTCATTATATCTGAGGTTGCATAATTTTATTACCAAATCTTTCAGAAAATATGTTTACTGTTCGCGTAAGTGCAGGTAATAAGTAACAATTTCATTATTAAGATCTAACTGTCTTCCAGACTGATCTGTCAACTGCATATTTACTTCTGTTATTTGATTTTCAACGTTTAACGGATAATAAATAACCTGACGTGGACTAATTTGCATAAGAGATCCTGGTGGAACTTCTGGTGAAAAACTGTATATCGTTTGTCCTTTACTACCTTTAGCTGAATAAGATCCAGATGCAATAGGGCAATTTACCAATATTGCGTTTACATCAGTTATATTTACTGGCAGTTGGCCGTCATACGTTTCGGGATTATCACGATTAAGAGCAGGATATACATAATTATAAAATCCTATCAGTGGTGCGATACTTGTTTGCTATACAAGACTAACTGTTATATCTTTTAATTTCATTCTTGCGCGTAACGTATTATAATTTGGTGTAAGTTCAAAATTATCAGCTATACCTTTATTCTTTGTTATAAGTTCTTTTATTATTTTATTTAGATCAGTGACATTATAAGCTCCTTCTGGAATTTTAATTGTTTTCCACGCGACAAATGGTGGAGTACGTATAGGAACAGTAAATGCAAATTCATCGTTAATTCCAGTTTTTACATTAGCCATAGCATGCCGACAAGTGCAGGAAATTAGTCCAATTTCATATTGTTTCTCATGATCTAGCTCTATTGGCGGAATATACTTTACTGAAAATTTTGCGCTATCTTTATCACATCGACTAGAGTCTAGTAATAATGTTGCTGACATTTTTTGTATAAAATTGTTACACAAATTTATAAAATTAAATCACCGCCATTATATCAAATCGTGATGTAAAGTTCCGTATTCGTCAGATGTTAATAAATTTTCTGATCTCAAATTATCAAGTATGTCAATAATTTCATTGTCAATTTCAGCACCAACATTTCCAGCTTCTTTTGATGATATCAATAGCATTAATCTGCCTATCATTTCAGTAACTGATGAAAATATTCTAGCTCCAGTTCCAGTTTTTTCTCTATATTGTTTTACACGACCTTCATCAATTAATTTAAATTTCCTTTTAAAACCCCACCTCTTACCAAAACCTTTTTCTCTATTTTCTTGTGCTGTTTTTCTAAATAATGCAACGATAATACTATATCTAATTCTATCATAAAGCGGATGCATATCCTCTATTTCTATAGCTTTTTTCAACTCATTTTTAGCAGTAACACCGTCTCCCATTAGTTTATTCAATTTAGCAATAAGTTCATTAAATTCTTCATCACTTCATTTACTTATATTATCAAGATTTTTTATATTATTTTCTTCTAAAAATTTATCGTAATCATTATCTGTTATCTCATTATTTGCTAGTTTTATAAACCATCGTCTTTGACTTTCAACATCCATAAACTTTACCGCCAACTCGCCTATTCTTTCTTGTTCCTTTTCAATATCTTTTAATTTTTCTGATAAATTTGTTAAAATATTTTTAATCTCCGTTGTGGTTAAATTTGTTAATCTTCGTTGAAACGCTAGTGGATCATTTATTAGCCGATCTAGCTCAGTTTGTCTTGCAACCGGATCAGCGATATTTGCTACAAGTACCTCAGCTAATCTTCTTTTTTCTTCTTCAGGTATCTCAGCAATTCTTCCAACAGTTTCTTCTTGTTGTTCTTTAATTAGTCCGAGTAAACCTTTTTCCTGTAGTTGCTTAAGTTCTTCTTCTGATAATGGTTTAGTTTCAGGTTGTTTGCCAAGTAAAGCTTCAATAACTGGTTTGAGAACGGCTGCTGCTTTTTCTTCTGCAACCACTTGACCACGTCGTGCTTGCTGTACTTGCTGTTTAAATTTTGCCTGAGATTGCACAAGTTTTTTTAGATTTTCTATATGTTTTCTCTACTTTGCTTCTCTTTCCATTATTTATATACTATTTTGTATAAAAATTATTGTAGATATTTTTCAATACAACATCGAAACATTTTACTCGTATCATTTGTTAATTTATCAAACAAAAAAAGTCATATTTATTTGCCGTTGCTTTATGATATAATTCAATAAATTTATCTTTTGTTACATCACCACATTGCTCGTTCGCGATATTTCTAACGTCAACATTGTCAAGTCCTGGAAATAATATAAAACAACCAGTATTTCGCCTAATAAATCTGTCAACATTATAAAAACCTTGGGCGAGATAAATAGAATTACATTTTTTATTTCGCGACAGTGAAAAATATGATCTTATTTTATTCATTTCTTCGTTGTTTAGCGGAATATCATCAAAAACAACTATCTTGTGTTCGGAAGAATCAAGTTGATTAACTGGAATGAGTTCTTCTGGTTGTTTGATAATAAAAAAATCTTCGCCAGCCTCAAGATCATCAAGAAGTTTGTTATTATAATTGTTAAGTAGCTCGTACTTATCTTGCTGAGGATTTATTGTATAAATATAAACGCGATCGTAATTAAAATTGTCTCCTAGAAGTAAATTCATAAGCAAGTTTGTTTTCCCCGATCCAGTTCTTCCAACAATAAGATAATGACAATCTGGAAGTTCATTGTTATGTTTATGTTTCACCAAACGTTCTGTATCAAAATTTAATATCGATGATTTTGCCATTATTGTTATACAATTTTATGCTATATAAAAAAATTGTCAGACTATAAATAAATAATGAGCTATTATACAAAATTTGGAACATTAGTAGGAGATTCATCAGCTGAAAGTACAACAATAACAGACGGTAAGGTTGATTTATTCGGCTATCTAAAAAAAATCCGGCGACACAATGACGGGAAACTTGTCTATGTCCAATCAAAGAGTATTAGAGTTAGAAACAGATTATCCGCCAATAAATGTCGTTAATACACAAGCTGTTAGTTATGCGCAACTTAAATTAGTTGACAATAATAAACTAGATAAATCTGGTGGAATTTTAAGCGGTAACTTAAATATGTCAGGAAAAAAAAATTATAAATTTGGAGACCAGGTATCCACCAGCAAACTTAAATCAAACTCAAGCGATAAATTATTTGCAGTTAAAGTATGTTGATGATAACAAACTTGATAAAATAGGTGGGACAGTTACAGGTAACATCAATATGTCAGGGAAAAAAATTACATACCTTGGAGACCCAGCTGCAGAATCAGACGCAGGAACAAAAAAATACGTCGACGATCAAGAATCTAAGTATGTGTTAGTCAACGGTGGTATAATGCGTGCATTTCTCAACATGAACAATAATGGTATTAATAATCTTAGAACACGAGAAAAGATTTTGACGCAGCAACGAAGAAATATGTAGGCGATAATAAACTTGATAAAATAGGTGGGACAGCTACAGGTAATATCAATATGTCAGGAAAAAAAATTATAGACCTTGGAAACCCAGCCGCAGATACAGATGCAGCAACAACAAAATACGTCGATGATCAAGAACTTAAGTATGTGTCAATGAGCGGTGGTGTAATATATGGATATCTCAGTATGAGCAATCATAGTATTATTAATCTCGAAACACCAGAAAAAGATTTTGACGCAGCAGCAAAAAAATACGTCGACGATATCAACACTCCAACGGTAACAGCAATAATAACAATCAACGATGGAATGATTACATTCAGAAATGATTTTTCCAATCACGTACAAACGTTCTTAAATTTTCGTAGATATATAAACAAATCTATTAATGAATTTTTTGGAAGTCCAACGGTTGTAGATATTAAACTTGCTGACATTAACATAAAACTAAACGATATTATCAACGGAATTCCTAATATCATTGAAAAAACGAATCTGATTAAAATTCCTCACAAGCAGATCATCAATGTGGTATACACAGTAGCATCAGGATCAGCAACATGGACACCGCAAAATAACACTATCAAACATACCGCAGAATCACTGGTGTATATAGGCTGTCCATATTTAGCGGTGCAAAATTTAGTATATTTACCACATATCTATGGCGTCATTCAATCGATAGTTTTTCTGGAATTGTATCTTTGGTGTTAAATAAAGATGTCGAGGAAATATTTCTACTGGAACCATCTGATAAAAAATTAACCGCAACGTCTTACTGGTGGTGTCTGGAATTTGTCGCTGAAACACATCGATTGAGTTAATTATAATAAATCAAACCCAGGGATTGGCACTATTGTATAAAATATGTAAACAAATATTATACAATGAAAATAATATAGTTGATTTTAATCATATTTCAGAAAAAATTCCAAAACAAGATGCGGACGCTCTAATGCAATATTATAAATATTATCATAAAAAATTTTGGTGCGTAAAAAAATGTTACAAATACTATAACAGAATACTTTGAGTGATATCATATTTGCCACTGTTAATGACTAGCTCTGGTATAATTTCAAGTGGCGCATCATTAAATCCGTTTTTGTTAATAATATCTGGTGTCGGTGTTTCTCTTGCAACAGCGTGTAAAAAATTGAACCTCGTCTTGCGACTAAAAAAAATGCTTGTAAAACAGCAAGTATCACCTATAAAAAATTACTTGATCAAATACGATCTTATTTGCGGGGTATAAAATATGATATGGACGATTTAATACGTGAGTTCCGTATTATTGACAGTATGTTAACAGATATTCTGCCAATGAGAGTCAGCAGATATGAAAAAGATTATCAAAAAATATGGGTTACAACAGTAGATGTTTAATTTTGTATAGCTTTAGTAATATCATTATCAAATAAAATATCAACCATATTGTCAATAAATGTCATCACATCATCTGCCCAACCCGCTATTCTCATATCATTTTCAGTCGCGAATAGCCACACCGATCCATATTTTGGTGATATATGATATCCAACTTTTTTAATACAATCACTTATTATTTTCGTTTCTATACCAGTATAACTTGAGGCTGCTCTAATCGAATTAAATCTCTTACAAAATTTATTTGTCAGATCAAGTCCAACATGTCGGGTTGACTTATAGTGATACATTATATAAAATATTTCATTTGTTTAATATGAAAAAATGTCATAATATATTTATTTTAGAAGGGGTGGGGGTTTTCTAACCTTAAACCCTCTTTGAGCTCAAACCCTCACCCTTATCTACTACTACTAATGTGACTTACACGTATGCTCTACTATACCGTATGTTTAATATTTGTGTTTAGCTCATGATCACATGGATCCTAGCAAACCAAGTGGATACTTCCATGCTATAATACATTTTAGTCTACCGAGAAAGCCCTTTCTGAACAGTACAGTTGGAAGTAGAGATAAAATATTCTACAAAGAAAGCCCTTTCTGAACAGTACAGTTGGAAGTAGAGATAAAATATTATACACAGAAAACCTTTTCTGAACAGTACAGTTGGAAATAGAGATAAATATTCTACACTGAAAGCCCATTCTGAACAGTGTAGTTGGAAGTAGAGATAAATATTCTATACAGAAAGCCCTCTTTGAAAAGTACAGTTGGAAGTAGAAATAAATATTCTACACAGAAAGCCCTTTCTGAACAGTGTAGTTGGAAGTAGAGATAAAATATTCTACACAGAAAGCCCATTCTGAACAGTGTAGTTGGAAGTAGAGATAAATATTCTACACAGAAAGCCCTCTTTGAAAAGTACAGTTGGAAGTAGAGATAAATATTTTACACACAAGGCCCTTCTTGAACAGTGCAGTTAGATGTATGGATAAATTTTCTAAACAGAAGGCCCTTTCTGAACAGTGTAATTAGACTCAGGGCTTAATATTCTACACAGAAGGCCATTTCTGAACAGTGCAGCTTGAAGTAGGGATAAATATGTTTATTCATTGGTAAATGTTCCATATCAGTGACTACGCAATTTATATTATGACAGGTTACCCGGAACAGGGTAAATGTGTCTTGTATATGCGAATGAGTATAAGATTAGACGAATGGATGGATTCAGATCACATTTATTATTTCCCAGTGAGAACCCACGAATGAAGTCCCAGTCTACTTTAGAGCATTTTTCCTCTTTCATTTTGGCGGTGATACAAGAGTTAACTTTTAACATTCTTTGTATTCCTTTAAAGGTAATTGTTTATTCCTTAGGATATGAGCATCACGGTGTAGTTATCTGTGCACAGTGCGTAATGAGGCACTGATGCTGATACTGAAGTGAAATCTGTGACCAATTGCAAGGTGTTTTTTACAGTCCAGCCCCTCGAAAAAATGCCGGATAAAATGAGTTCATCGTTGAAGTTTGTTAGATTAGCATATGATTTATTAGGATTTGGACACAGTGGAAATGTCATTACTAAGAAACAAATGTAGAGACTATGTAAGAAATATAACTGTGATCTGAGTCCTCTATGTGTCATATCGATAAAGGTTTAAATTGGTATCCAAGTTTATTTTTAAAGCGAGACACATTACATTATGACATGTTGCGTATTATAATTTAAAAATAGATATTATGACATTAAGTTATAAAATTAAAATTTTAAATATTTAAGTGAATTTAACAAAATTAAAAAGTTTTACATTTATGTAAAAATGCACATTATAGGGTTTCTGGGGTTCATACTCATTATTATCAGCATGTATATATATTCCTGCACCATACTGAAGCTGCAATGGTGGATATTTGTGAAATTCTGTCAGAGGAAATATCTTTCAAAGTCAGAATGAGGCCTTTATTGAAAAAACATTAAGACATCTTTCTAGTTGATATTGTGCTTTTAGGTTATTTATGCTATTTATTATGGATCCAGGTAATTACGTTATGTGTTTATGATCGGGTGATTATATGAGTAACGAATATCTGTGTTGCTTTCAGTAATTGTCTATAAACATATTTATATGGTGCTTAATGAGAGTATGGAAATGAAAACTCTATAGTAGGACCTACTCAGGTTGTTTACTAAATCATTTAAAATAGTCAGGAATGAAAAATGTCAAAAGAAATATAGGTCAAAGGGATAAAATGTTCTTTATCCAAATCTATTTATCCCTGGAGGTAAGAAAACGGAAAAATTAAGAAAGTCTAACACAAAATGCATTCCTTTTTATTGTTCAGTTTGGTTAAGACATTGATTGACAAAGTGCGACATTGTGGCATAAGCTAATATCTCATTTTAATGAACCATTTTACTTTATGCATTATTAATTACTAATAATAATTTTAACTGCCGCTCGAAACATTACACCAGAAATGTTCAAACAGATTATTTGAATAAACTTTGTACGATTGATCTAAACATGGTTAAATATCCCACATGAGCAAATGTAGAATGTTTAGGATTATAAGTTTAGATTCAGTACATCATATAGGATATGATTGTAACTATAGTTGATATGTTAGGCACATATATTGCTGTATGCACACAAAATATCCAAAAATGTTAATTCCATAATTAATTTGCTCATGTATCGTAATATATTTTAACTTAGTACTTTGAGAGATGTTTTGTTGCATCAGCTAATATCACATTCCAATGAATAATAATAATAATAATAATAATAAGAAGAAGAAGAAGAAGAAGAAGAAGAAGAAGAAGAAGAATTGTTAACCGAAACTCTTAAAATACACTAGAAATATTCAGACAGATAATTTGAATTATGTTTGCACCTTCGATCGTATTAAGTACATGGGGTATGTCTCGCATGTGCAAATGCCCATCCTTGTTTATAAGTTATTACGAGGGGAATTGACATTTACTTGATGATATAGGAGCTATTGGTTCCTAAAGTTGATCTGTTAGACACATAATTGGCTTTATTCACTTGACAGATCCAAAAATGTTATTTCCATCATGAATTAGCTTACTTATGCTAATATCTTTTAATTTAGTACATTGTCACTTAACTTCCCTGTATGCTGGTATGTACTCAGTGTTGCTCAAATGATCAAACCTCACAATCTCCACCTTTTATTAAACTTTATGATAGCAAGTTTAACTTATTAGTTATTTAGCCTGTAAATGGCTGGACATAATCTGATAAACATACTTCATATATTTTCGGGATGAATAGTCACTTTAATGTGACTTTGAAATCTCCATATCTAGCACCTTTTTAACTTCATTTAACTGCATCTTACTGACCTGTAAGATTAATTTCAACATTTTATATCTTTTCAGGTCTAGCCTGGTATTTGGAACAAGGTGGAAGAGTTGAATTAGTTTGGAAGCTCTATAGTAGTCCGGTGGTGATACTAATTTCTCATTATGATATGTCCAATGTACCGGTCATATGTTACCAGGATTAGTTCATCCTTCCACACCGATAAATTGCACCTCAACGACATGGCTTAGGTCTTCATGAAAGAGATCAGCACTATTGTTCAGTAAGATAGAGCCTCCTTGGAGCTGTATTTTCTAATTACATTGTCACCTTTTGTGGTTATTGCCACTTAAATGCAATGTATTTTTGCTGTAAAACATGGTACTGGTACAATCAAAATAGGAAATTTGAGTGTGCTATTATTTATACTAAAAACTGGCTGATTATATGGCACAATAAATATGGAACATGGCTCTTGTCATTGTTTATTTAGTACGTACACCTATATTGCGTTTGAACAGTCATGTTACAATTTGATGCAAAATCCTTCACTACCCCTGGACCAAATGTTGTCAGACCCGAGATATCACGTGCTTTAAGTACCATTCATTAGTCAACTCTGTTGTCTAAACTTTGTCAGCCTGAATTTTAAATTTTGTGAGAAAATTTAAGTTTACGCTAAAATTTAATTTATCAATCTTTCATATTTGACACATAATTTCAGTTGAAACTTATCTTGCATTACAATTTAGTTTTACTGCATTGAAAATTCCTTATAATTAAGGACGATATATTAATTTAGTTTTGCTGTCTCAATAGCACTTTGGTCCAAAAATTGCACCTGCGTTACACCAGCACTACCCACTTTCTGACAGCTCTCACACACCTTGTTTTGCGTCGAAAAAAAAAAAAGATTTCATGTGCAAAGTTGAAATAGGTGTGGCATGCAAATATAAAAGTTCGACTAAAATTGGCCATTGTTAATAAACAAATCTAGAGACTATATAGGAAATATAATTATGATCTGATTTCTGTTTGCATGCGACTCCTGTCAGGCCTCATGTGTAGTGTCTAATCAAAGTAATAACTGATGCATTAACTATGCTTCTAAGACTGTTACAACAAGGCTACTACAAGACTGTGACTTTTATTCAGTAAAATCTGGCTTCTAGAGTGAACAATGACCTTGAAGCAGATTGTTTTAAGAACACTGATTTTAAAATATGACCAATCAATGTATTTTAATGACTCATTATTGCACCTCTACTTTAAAATTGCAAATTTATAATTATGTTAATATCTTTTATGCCCTGTTAAAGCATGCATGTATGTATATGTATTTATTGCATGTACGTACTGCTGTATGCACAAGCATGTATATTGTTCAATGCACTTCAGTGCAGTGCTCACTACATATGTCAGATTAAAGAAAAAGTGTAAAGGTAAATTGAAAAAAAAAGTTTGCCAACATATTCTTGTCAAGATGACCAGAGTCTGAACTTTCTGTTTGAACAATACAGTTGCTGATGGAGACAACAAATGAGACGAACTATTAAAACGTTGATTACTATATGGCTTCTCCTCGTTTTGTTTTCATCAAGTGGTCGGTAATGAGTCCAGTGGGTCACATAAGCAGTTTGTACTGCATAAAATATATATGAGCAGTGTGCCGGACAATATTGGACTGTTTTTCTTGGCTTCAGTCAAAAGAAAGGTTGACTATACACTGGCTGTGACAGAAGCATACGGTACTCTCTACGTACAATAAATAGGACATTGTAGACGACAAGAATCTAGAATATATTTTATCGATAATATCATGTCCTCTTTTTGTTTCCTGTAGGTGCACAGCTAATGCGGAGTAGAGACTTAGTGGGTGGGGGTGTAAAAGGAAAGTATCAATAATTTTCTTCATTTAATTGCATTAATAAAGTACACCAAAAACTCTTATATGTGTAGATACACCAGACTGCATTGCATTGCCTGTGCGACATTCCATGTGACCAAAATCAATACTGTCGAGTTATCACTCAATAGTAAGTTCTTCTTTGTGGGTGCTTCCATTGCCAAAAGAAAGCCATAGTGACCTACGTTTCAAGATCAGGTGAGCACGGAAACTTCTGGTTTTGCCGTCGGTTGCGTCTCGTGTGGTTGCCAATGCAATGCATCGAACTACTTTGGCCTCAACTTCAGTTAGAAGGGTGGTCATTAGGGCCCGGTCTGATCAATGGTCACACAAAGCGACAGGGGCTATGTTAATAACATACAGCTTTACTGATCTCCATGCTTTTCAAAGGCATCCACTGTGAATAAAGATACTGTTATTATTTGAACATTACAATGCGCATAGCCTCTGTTGCAAGGGTCAGTTGAGTAAAGTTTCTCCTGTGCTTGAGTATATCACCCTGTGTATCCCTGACACGAGAAAGGCAATAAATAAGTGTTAATCTCAAGACGGGTCTGGAGTTAAGGTTAACAAACTAATAGTATTTCATCCTGCTGAAAAACACCAAACACCCAAACCAATTGTGTGAGACCTGATCTCTAAGGATCCGGAATGATTCAACCAATGACTCGGAAGAGGAAAATTTTCCAAATCAGGAGAGTGGTTAAGATTTCTCATCACTGAATCCAATGATGAGAATCAAAGGCGAACCAAGCAACCACCGTATGTGATACCCAAAGCTCCTAAGGGTTTGGTTGGAAAGCCAAAGAGTATTGAACAAAACCTTAGCTCTGTTTAATTCTTTTTAGAGTGTAGCTGCAAGGCTCAATCAGACAACCTTCTTCGCCCTAAGCGATTTGTAGATATATCCACTTCACACAAATTTCTCATCAGTAGATGTTGTGCGATCTAGAGATCTGGATACGTGCAGCAGGAATGAGACACTCGAAACTCTCTGATATCAGAACGTCTCACAAATAAAACTAATGAACATTCGTTTTAGAGGCAAGTTGTTTCACACAAGCTACCTACATCATGACGTTCGACTGCGCCTATTGGCCCACAGTGATCAGAACCAAGTTCATGAATATCCCAGTTGATCTTTTCATCCCTAATTCTTTGTTGTGCTTTAACTGCGAAAATATTTCCACCATAAAGATGTCTGCGAGTGAAAACCAGTCTGCCCCAGACATGTACAGGAGGGTCACCATTGCTCATCCTGAACACACAGTCTCTTGTACGAGGGAGAATACTTCTCATACTCTAGAAATGTCCTTAGTAGAAACACGAGAAGGAGATCCAATGAGTGTAGCAGGAGAAAGATATTATATGACTAGAAAGGTAAAGCCAGTTCAAAGACTTGACGCACCCCAAAACCTGCTTTAGCAGGCACCCAACCAGACAGTGAAGCTGATAGCGCGTCACAAGTTCATAGTGTAGCAAAACTCCTGATTGCTACAAACGAGACATAATTAAACCCAGCCCACGAAAAGAGCAAACCACTGGCTACAGTGTTCATAGATACAGCGGGAGATATAAGATACCCACTTCTACTACAAAGAAACCGTTTCGATCAGGCTCTCCAAAAAAAGAGCAGCACACCGCTGGAACCAATGGAACTGCATGCGGTGAAACAAATGAAAAGATAAAGAAAGAATCTACTAGACTTCCAACAGGAGATAACAATCCTATGAAGCTCTTTAATAACGTTTGAAGTCAAGAGAGTACTGGCACCGGAGAAGTCCCTGATGTCGCAGATGGGAAACCTCCCAGAAGTTGCGTACTTCCACCACTATTTTAAGTATGTGTTTAACCGTAATACTATGGAATTACCCAGCTTTGAAGACAAACAGTGACATAATTAGTCCTCTGCTTAAATAACACGAACCTACAGATTTGCCTTTCAAAGAGCTTTTAAAAATGTCAACAATAATCTTCAAAACTTCAAAACCTACACAACTTACAAGAAATGTCGATAAGACGTTGAAGGAGTGTCCATCATCATAAACAACAAAACTCCGCACAGCCAAATTACTCTCATCAGCACTACATTATCGACTTTAGCCGTTCATGTCCATACACAAAACGCTTACTCTTTGCTCAATATATCTCACTCTAAGCATTCAAATCAATCTGATCTAAAGCATCTTATTGAACAGTCACCAGCCCCATTTGTTCTTCTTAGCGACTTTAATGACCATCATGCACTTTGGGGCTGCAAAAATATCAACAAAAGAGGAAAGAAGATAGAAGACTGTTTCAAAACACAATGTTTGCTTTTAACGGAAAGTGATACATCCTACAAAAGGATCAATTCTCGTCTGCAATCGATCTATTTTACTTCACTTCTCATGGAAACTTGGTGACAATCTGTTTTAGGCACTACTTCCCAATATACTTAGGAGGTAATGCTCCTTAACTTCGAAGGAAATATGGAAATTGAATAAGGTATTCTGCGAAAGATTTCAGTTCTCTGAGATACAAATTTGACAGTTGATTGTTTTGACAACGAAGTGGATCCAGTACCCATATTTTCAAAGATACTCCAGGATGTTGATAGGGATGTAATACTAAACTTTTCGGCGATTCCAAAATGTGTGACCAAACCAAGTCAGTCTTCAATTTCTCGATAAGTTCTTGTCATATTTCTGTACTCACTATCATTTCGCATTAACTTTGTTATCAACTTGACTACGCATGTTTAATCTTCTGCATGTCGCATGCAGTTTAATTTCTCTCTGCCTCATTTCAGTGACGTTCTTTGACACTGCGAATTATAAGACGTTGTGATATTGTTTGTTCCACACGCATGCAGTTAATTTCTCTCTGCCTCATTTCAGTGACGTTCTTTGACACTGCGAATTATAAGACGTTGTGATATTGTTTGTTCCACACGCTCTCTTCTGAAATAACATGCCATAGAAAAGTAACCTCATCACTCAACAATTGACTTTTTCATGCTTTAAATTTCAGTCCTGCTGTCTCCAGTCGGTTTAATACTATCTATGCTCTGGACATATGCTCTTCAATGTTTGATTCAAACACAATAAAAATATCTTTAACACCACTGTAATCCCCGCCCATTGGCACTGCAATGAATTTATACCACCCCTTACAGTTGTAAAAAACATTCTTCGCTTCAAAATATCGATTTTTTGCTTGTGATGGTACTAGTCATTTTCATGAATGCTTACAGAGAGACATCCTCTCGTTCTTTGTTGTACACTATATATTGTTATACACTATACATTTTGGTCCAAAACTGTTCTATTTTGCCACGTATTACTACAGTTGGATGGACACTCGCGTGAAACATTATCAAATTGTATAAGATTGTATTACTTCCATATTTCTTTGTTATCTGTTTATGCTTTTATGCAGAGTTTGTAAACCGTTGAAATCATTTTCTTCTTCAGTCCCTCCCCCCTCTCTCTCTCTCACACACACACACACACACACACACACACACACACTTTTAGATCCTTTCCATCATTTTAGCAATTTTCTTCCCTTGGTTTGACCTCTTGAGAACTGTATATGGTTTTTCATGTTTGCTTCTAAAGTAATTTTTCTAATCTGTCAATTACTTTCTTTGCCAGCTGATGATTATGTCTCATCGTTACTCTCATTAAACTCTGTGCTCTTAACAACTCTGGTTGTTTGGGGGGTTGGGGGTTGGGGGGGGGGTTGCATCAGGTCAATAAATCCATCTTGGATAGGTGGGCAACTTCTTGTTTCAAGGAAATCGACCACTTGGAATACATCTTCATTTTTCTTCTTGGTTTCTTTCACAAACTAAACACGAAAGCGCTCCGTATACTTTCTTTGTCTCCACAGTTCTGATTCCACTGTTCAGTTCTTAAAAATAAGAGTTACACAATCTGACCGCCGTCACCTTGGCAATTGACCGAATACAGAATCATCAGTCACTCTATGTAACCATGGCAACTGTTAATGTGCTCTAACTTCATTTATGCATCTTTTATGATCTTCAAACTTCTTGAGCCTATTAAACCACACTTTCCACTGCTTCTTACCAATAAAGGGAATTGATGTTGCATGCTCATGACAGTCAAAAGTACTTCATATGTTGTTACTCCCTTTTTTGTTCTCTTGACCTTATTTCCCTTTCAGGAATAAAATTCAATAGTTGTTTCTCCGTGCCAGCCTCTCTTTATACTTGCTGCATGATTAATGCACTTTCGTTTGAATATGGTCTACCGCATGATACGTCCTTTCACTGATACATTTGCATCTAATAAGAGTAAGACAAATTTGTCACTTTATTTATAAAAAAAACTTATTGTAATAACCTGGATAAGCATATCCGAGTCAGGTTTGTAATTGAACACTATACAAATTTATTCAAGATGCAAACGAAAACAACATATTATAAGTATGTGGATAAAAAGAGAGGGTATTGTTGAAAGGATTTCTCTTTTTGTAGCACGAGTCATATTCGTGGGCAGAGAACGATTTTGTTTCTTGAAGAACTTGCAAATAATCATTACTGGAATTAAATGAGTAGCTATGTAATTGAGGGAAACAACTTGTTATTTTCCTATTTCCAAGTTAAAATATGTATGTATGTATGTGTGTGTTTTAAGGTACATCATTACAATAATGGCTATATAGTGGCAATTAAACGTTCAGTTAAAAAAATGTAAGAATGAAGAATTTTACGAACTTTTGGGGGGAAGGCACACCATTCAAAATGTGGGTAAACATTAGTACACCAAGATAAGATATAAAAGAAAAGATGATAAAATTCTGTGAAAGATATATAAAAAAGATAAAAGGAGAAGCATGTAAAATCCTTATATTATGCGATACAAAAGTCATACGTAAAAAATGCTGTTACGAACACACTGAACAGGTTTATTTTGACATTTTGGTATAAGGTTTATTTTGACCATTGGTCAGCTCCTCATGTTTTTAGACAGTTTCGATGTAAAAAAAAAAAAAGCACACTACAGTTTTGCCTAGCCCAGTAAAAACCAAAGCGGTCTCCCCCACCTCACCTAGCCTATTTACATCAACCCAAACTCATCAAGCTCACTGTTTTGACCAGATTGTCAAGTATCTTTATGACCATATGGAAAAGTTCTAATACCGTCATCCATAACGTAACGTTTATCATCCTAACAGGTTAACCCTACTTTGTTGATCAAGTATATAAATAAGTTATGACAAATCGATCGGATGGTGTACATTTGCGAGAACAGTTTGATACCTCCAAGCGCTTCCAGATAATGATCGTGCATGAGTTTGTTTATTTTTTTCGCGACGTTTTGGGGATTTTTTGGATTCCTTTAGCACATGTTTTTTACTTCGCCTCCAGCTAATTTGATAGGGTATATTTTACTTTTTCAGTCCGACAGATTCCACTATGGGAGATGAGTTAGTTTTGTCCTTGAGCTTGCGGATGAACTTTTTGTTAGAATCATCGTAAAACAGACTGGCTTTATAGGATAGTCTGAAAAGTCGAATAAGCGTTTGTCCTCGAACATGTCCTGGTACACGTCATCGATGTGATTTCGTAACATAAACTGTCCGTGTCCGTAAACAGCAACTTGGCCTTGGATCGCTTTGAAGTATCCGTAATGGAAATTGTACATGTGCGGTTTAAACAGCTCAAGAACTGAAAACCCGCAGTAGATGGTCTTGCTCATGACCAGCTCGGTTTTCTTTCTCAGAATGGTTACCAAGTTTTCGTAAGATTTTCATGTTGACAAAAGGTGGGATCGTTTACCAGTTTATTCTACGTTCGACATCTTTGACGAGTTCGACGTTGACTCGTTTTCGTATCTTTTTCATTGTTTTGCCAAACACCGAGTTGTTGATGAGTTTGAAAAAGTCCTTTTGTAAATCGGTCGAGGCCGAGGCCCTTTTGGAGGTGTTAAAGCTGATGCAAATTTAAGCACGCTGTGAATTCTCACCAGCTAGACTCCTAAGCACAGACACTGCCTGAGATTTTTTTAATGAACGAAGTACAGATTAGGCACGAGATTAGCTGCCTACGCAGTCGAGTTCAGATTTAACGCGAGTGTATGTGGACTTAGCATGTCGGCGTCGATCACTAAACGTTCCTGCGCTATTGGATAATCGTTATGCGCATCATGGAGTTATGGCGGATAATACCGGTTGACTTCGAGGAAATACCCAACGTCGTCGTCACTATTTAGCAGTTGCTCGGTCAACTTGTCCGGATTCATCTAGGCAAAATTTCCCACCGGCATCGGTTGTGATATGGTACATTCATACATGTTGTTTGTATCCTAGTTGTAACGTTCCCTCTCTTGGTAAAGAGGGGTGGTTAATAGATTTGGCGATCGTCATCTAGAGGATGACCTCCCTCGATGTTATTACCCGATGTGAGTGGATAGGTAAAACATCAACAGAGAACTGAGCGAGATTATTGAGAAGAAATAATACAATACGAGCCCCCTTAAACAAGAAAATAAAATAAATTTTAATTAATTAATACATAAACTAAAATTGGCAACTTCAGTTCAACAGATTTACATTGATGGAATTTAATAGCAGTGTTCAATTACGGATTCGTTCATCATGGTAACGATTGGTGAAAAGAGCACAATGTCCACGCCTGATTTGTGTTACCTAACGTCGCTTCCTCTCTTGTTTTTGTGTATCCAACGTCTTCCCACCTCCACGTGTATACTTTGTTCTTCTTCTGATCTTTCTACTCTAAACTATTCATTTCTTTCCGGACTTCCCTCTTTGGACTGTCCCCGTCAGTTCCTGGGAGAGCTGTTTCCTTAATTCTGTTCTTTTTCACATACGTGCGTCCTAGCACTAAAGCCTGTCTTTCCTTACAAGACAGCCACCTGGTCCCGTTACTAGTTAACGAGGAAGCACTATTCTTTAGCTTCTCCGGAGCCAAATTTTGTCTTCTGGCAAGAAAAATCGGACTAAAGAATTTTGACTAAGGTCGTTACTTTTAAATTCACATTACTTCCAAAGTGTACGCCTCAATTTAACTGACCAATCGTAAGCAGCGGTTACTAAATCTTTCCCCAAGATAATCATTTCTTTCGTCAGATTCTGACAGCCTATAATCTGAGAAATACGATGCATATCAACTTTCCTTTGAAAATGATTATTTGACATGAGGTCCCTTTCAAGCGGTTATGGTAGGTAACCCTACTGTACTTTCCCAAGATAGCGTTACGATGCCAGGGTCAATTCTCACTGAACCGCGGATGCTGGCCTTTCACGTTTAGAAGTTGAGACAGAGAAAACGTCGAAGTGACCCTTCACAAAGACTTTTCTGGCTTGACTATAATAAAATTTTAATGCACAATTTTTTCATCTTTAAGGTTCAATACTCATTCAAAATTCGACACATTACACTAGTAAACGATGCACTTGGCGGCTCTCCTGCCACATCTTTAAGCGTGTACGTGACATGTAGCGTCTTCTGAATTTTATCTACTACAAACACTTCTCTGTCCAGTTGGGTGTGAATCTTTTTTCAAACGTGCCTTTTTTGCTGCTGATACTTTCGTGATCGCCCACCTGAAATTTATGCTAAAACATAATGCGTCTGTCAGTTCCTGTTTGCGGCCATCAATTCGTGCTTCCATGGTCGACATTTTAATGCTGTTTTTATTTGTGTGAGTTGTTACGTATCGGCTCGTTCAAAGTAACACAAAGAAAGAGTGACTACAACAAGCTTTGTAAATTTTAACAAAAACAATTTATTTCCCTAGAAAACATGGTGAAAAGGTAAATAGATGAAACAAGACTTACGATTTACGAAGAAGATCCAAAAATTGTCCTAAAATTGTGAAAACACATAAGTCCTGTGAAACAAACAGTTCTAATTTGATACAGTCTGAATCTCAGTTCCGTTCCAAGATGGCGGATGATGACGTCAGACGAAGGCTAACACAAAATGTCCAGAATTTTCACTGTAAAGCACAATTTGTATTGTTCTGTTCCGATTTAGAAAGAATTTCAACAAATGTCTTTGTCCAAAGCCAGCAGTGTTGTTCTCCAGGGAAACTAATTATTTAGAAAGTAGATGAAATTCAGCTACCACCACTAACAACACATGTTGTTCCTCGTACGAATGCACAACTCTGTCCAGCACAGGAATACCTTTTCCTTAAGGTATTAGAAACTCTACAAGATCTTATGATGTGACTCTCAACTATGACTGACTACGACTATGACTACGACTATAACTGAACTTTCTTACAGATAACTAAGCATATAAAAGAAACTAATACGTCGTTTCATGTACACACGCACGAAGCACACGTGTGATTTCGCAATCCATCTGGACATTACGAAAGCCTGAACAAGTATCAGCCAATCATTTACATAGCTACTGCTGAATGTTTACTTGCTACGAATTTACTATCATACAAAGCTCGTGCTTACACGAGTCACATTTACGTTTTAAATAAATACGATGTTTCTAACAAACTATTAGACCCATGCAAACATAATCATCATAATAATAATAACTACATTTAATGATGTATAAATGAAATAAAAATGAAACAAAGAATTAGAAGAATTTAAATTTTAACGCACATGTAATTTAACTACAGGGTCGTAACAGAGTATACTGGTTCACAATCGCATGCAAAAATCTTATTACGGATTAGTCTTATCGCTGGAAAATCTTTTCCACATGCAATATTTCAGCGTTCTGTTATGCCGCTCTACGACCTCAGCTTTACCCTGATTTTGTGTACTGTCCAGCGCGATGTTAAATTTTGAAGCCAGTCCGAGATGGTTTTTGTTGTAAACCTCGCTGCCATGATCCACCCATAAATCTCCTTGTTTCGGCGACTCTGCACAGACAATACCGTCCAGTGCTCCAACAATACAATGTCCTTTTTTTTACGAAACGGAACCACCCAAGGGTACTTGCTGAACACATCAATAACGGTAAGAAAATATTTGAAATTATCGTTGTGCGAGCTGTAAACTTTCATGTTCACCGAATCCGCTGATCAAATATCATCCATTGTCACAGCAATGACCTTAGGCCGCGAAAAATGTTTACGCACAGATTTGTGCAGCTCTTCCGCCCGTTTGTGTTTGATGCGTTCCAACTCTAGTGTTGGCATCAACACTAGCTTATGATTAGCGTCAATGATTCTACGCACGAGAGCTACATGAAATGTTGAGTTTTAAATCCCTCAAATCCCTCAGCTTGACCTTATCGCATCTTACGTTATCGTCGGGATGACCCCAGTAGCAAATATCGTGCTATAAGGCTCTTGGTCGCGCAGCGACTGATCGTTTTCGTCCAGCTGCTTCTCCAGCGAATCCTAATGCCCTGTGTACTTGTTCGCGGGTAAGGTCCAGCCCCGCTGGGCCTGGGGATTTTACCGATGATTTTATGGATGTCGACGGAGACCCCGATGATTTTACGTCTTCCACATCTGACACAACCTCATACACACAAGTTCCGTTCTATCCTAATATCGTCGCTACTCGTATCCAGTCCGTTGCGTCTGCAATGGCTCTTTTTGATACAACTTCGCTATCGCATTACGTGGGATGGCCACAACTCGCGATATTTTAGCACCACGCACATGGCAAAAACGATTTTATCAGGAGACGATTATTTTTTTAAGTCACTTTCATCGGGCCAATGTTTACCCGTTCTAGTCCTGCATTTGAAACACCACAAATTTCAGGCCAACGACTTTTTCATACTTTATACGTTTACTAAATAAAAAGACAACTTCAAAGCAGTGTAAACACTGTTCAAAGCGATAAGATCGCTTCAACATTCCGTTGTATCTTTGCCGGATATAATCAATGCATAACACCATCAACACGTGCTATCGTCAATGTCCTGAAGCTGAAGCTAATTATACACGGCTACCTTGGCACCATTTGCAACTCCGCTGCGCGTGCTCGCCGCCGTTGAAAAATACTGGACAACATCGTGTGGAGGGGGTAAATCGGAAAATTCAAAGTACTCTTAATCGTTCCGTGCAGGATCGTTGACCACAGCGACCCAGTACGTCCCATCCCCTTTGTAATAATTTTGGATGTTAATCACGCAGATTTCCCTGGGTCAGATTTTATCAGGAAGTTGGTCATTAGAAAAAACAATACGAAAAATTTTACCGTCTGTAACAGCTCGCGCTATCAAAATTAAACATTACTTCCGTGGCATCGTTCCCGGCAAAGTCAGGCCGCATCCTCCTCTTTTTCTATTAGGCCGAGTCCTCATCCGATGCCGAGTATCCCTGGAATTAACGACCCGGCGAGACCGGCTAATAACGACACGACAATTGAATAATGACACCTTTGCCAGCACTGGCATGTTTGGCTATCGATGCGGCCTGGCAACGTATCACCATCAGCTGATCCGGGTTTTTTTTAGGGAGGGTTTTTTTTTATTGCAGCGGCGTCAAAGTAAATCCTACTGGAATGTGCAGCATGATTTTATATTTAACAGGTGTTATATTTTGTTTTAGGATCATGGTAACCTCGAGCTGAGGTGACAATCATACGCTTTTGACGTGCAGCACCGCGGTCCAATACTGCTTTCTGGGTAGCTCCAGATATCGCTCTTTAATCAGCGGAGAAACCGAACGGAAATAACACCGATGTGGGCAGTTTAGGTGCAAACGTTCTGACGGAGCCAACCATCGCGCTGCCACCGCCAGTGCGTTTGCGACTTTCTCGCTGGGAGGCCGCGTTTCAGCTAGCGCTGACATTTTTTGCATGTTTTATAAAATTGTTAAGACTATCTACGTGTCGGCTGTCTTTCTGGACCTGCCAGCGACGGGTGTCTGGCGCAGAAATGCTTTGTATTTCCGGTCAGACAATAATTTTTCCATTGAGTACGGTCAGCGTCATGAACCGGTCCGATGTCACCAACGCGTAGCACATGTAATCGCGCCACCAGGTGTTACAGTCTCGATATACGCTGAGGAATCTTTGAGACGTTCGGAATGCTTGGAAACATCGAAATGGAAAATGGGTACAACAGCGCGAATTCTACTTAAGAAAATTGCGTGCCCCTGTCCGTGTCCTGGTATTTTTTATTCTCCTCCATGAGCATCATGCACGTGCGCGAGTAATTCCTCCTGACAATATTGAAATCGCACTCCAACTTTCGTTCTGGATGCTGCTTCGAATTGATAGGTATGTGAATTCAGGATAAATTAAGATTGTCGAAACTACATTTGTTTCTGGTTTGGTCTGCACGCCGTGCCGATAATTGAAATGTCACAAACACGTACCGAAGATGTTCGCAGCCAGCATTAGTAGCCACTCGCCATGACATCGTGGTCTGTACTAATATAATCAGAATTTGATCAAACTTGAAATAAGCTAATGATATCAAGATCTCCGAAAAGTTATATAATGAGCAACACTGAAACACAGTGATGAGTCAAACTTGTATCTGACTGGCTGAGTTTGTCAACACCCTGGAGAGAGAATTTAGATCATGGTCTGCTCCAGCTTTATTAAAAAAGCTTATGTCATCACTGTCCTAGAGAGATTAAGTGAAAAGCAAGTGATTAAGTGGTCTTATATCATCAAGAACTTAGGCGAGCTTGATCTGGAGCACATATTTGTGAGCTATCATAATCTGAATTCGATCAAACTTGAAATAAGGTAATGATATGAAGATCTCTGAATAGTCGGATAATGAGCGAGACTGAAACCCAGCAATGAGTTAATCTTGTATCTAACACTCTGAAAGCCGAATTTGGATTAGAGTTTGCTCCCCTTATGTCATCATTATCCTAGACAGGTTAATTAATAAAGCAAAATCTGTGCATATTAATGAGATAACATTGCATCTGTTTGGATGTGATTGGTGTCTCTCTAGATCTACGTACGATATTGTTTTTCCAAGTTCAATAAAAATTATTAAATATGTTCAGATCATCAAGATCTTGCATGAGTAGCATTTTGTAGCAAAAGAAGATGCATATTAATTATGCCTGTATCTTTTGAATGACTTTTAGTCTGACTATAGGAACACGAGTGAAATCTTACTTTTCTTTGTTGGTATTTACCTCAGTGCCCAATATGTCGCAAAACGTTTTCAACTTATTAACTGAGCAATGTAAACCTTCATATGACTTTGAAATCAAAGCAGTATCATCGGCAAAATAATACACGAAAATTAGTAACGTTATGCGTTTCAATGGCAACAGTAATTTCATAGTTTAAAAATGTAGCCAAATCAATAATAAATAAATAAAAATAAAGGGGATTTTTTATCTCACAATTGGTCGTCTATACCATTTTTTACATTTGAAAGGGTACGTTACTTCCAACACACCTTTTTCGTGAATTTTACATTCTATCAGAGCATCAGGTTTGCCCCCAGATACGGAGTGATAGCATTTGCAAACAAACAATATTCAGAGAAACCTGAAATTCGTATGAAAGAAGACTTTCTCTAAGAGTACTCCCTTTGCAAAAGAAAGAGTATTCCCTGTTTGGCTCTAGTCGTTCTCTTAAAAAAGTATTCCCAATTTAGTTCTGGTTTTTCACAAAAGAGCACTGCCGGTTTAGTCCTAATCTTTTACTAAATAGTACTCACTGTTTGGTCATCCTCTCTTTCTGTAATATTTAGTTGCTGCTACATCTGCTTTCTCTTTACATTGCATTATATCTGCCACGAAAGACTCATATGACCCATCCACAACTTTATTATATGCTTGAGGATTAGACTTTTATCCTGCATAGTCTATGCCCTATTTATGCTTTGACGCTGTTGTCAGACCTATTATGGATGGACATACATTTTATGCAGCAAAGGGAATATGTTTTTCTTTCTTCTTCATGCCCCATAAGGTCAACATCATATAAAATGATTGTATTTGGGTCATATAAACCAATTAGAGGTTCAGGGAAACAGTAAAACCCATCCACAAAAACAATGATAGTGTCTAAATTGCAAATTAGTCTTCGCCCAAACTAGTAAATACCACGGAGTTATGGTTTATTTCGCACAGATTTCAGTAACTCCAATGGAATACTATATGTCATGCCAGTATAGCTCTTCAACGGCAATTTTCAGCACCTGATTGGCTGTACATGGTGGCCAGTATAGCTGGTGGAGGAAGAATCCCGGAAGACTTCGGGAAGAACCACCGACCCACAGGAAACTACTGGCAAGCCTTTTCAAATATTCAGGTGGGCCCAGCCGAGAAACGAACCCACGTGGACAGAGGTGAGATGGCACTGAACTGTAAAGGCGAACACCTTAGACCACTCGGCCACCCTGGGCCCCGATCCCATCGTAGGGATAAGGAAACCAATCCCTGACAACGGAGCAACATATACGTACACTATGGTTACTCTTAGATTTGATATATTTCAAATTTCGATAAAATGAATAATGTGTATTAATTGATTTTTAAAATGATGAAGAAAAAAAAACAACTTATTAATACGGGCTGTAAATATTTTAACTCATTTTAACTTCTAAAGATATAAATATCCAAAAGTCAGCTTTTTATAACTGTTACGAGTCTATGCTCTTAAAATAAGTAACAGAAAAGAGTGAAGACAACAAGCTTTGTAAAATATAACAAATAATTTATTTTCCTAGAATACCAAGTGAAAAATTAAGAAAAAAGAACTTACGGTTTTACGAATTAAATCCAGAAATAAATCCATGAATAAAAAATAGAAGTCCTAGTAATAAAAAGTCCTGAATGAAACTGAGTTCGAGTCCCGATGAAATCCAAAATAGAAGGCGATGACGCGTGTTGTGGTCAGCGAAGTGCTGCTGTGTCAACAGTCCTTTGTTGAATCACAGAAAATATTATTCCAGTTTTGAATTCAGTATAACTTCCGATAAATGTCTTATCCAAGAATTTTGGTAGGAGCACTTATGTATTTCCAGGGTAAAGAATCACTCGAATTTAATAATTTGAAGAAAATAAAAATTCAACCCAAACCGGTCACAACATAATAACAACTTAACGTGTCAATTATTTAAGCCCAACTAACAAACTTCCATCAAAACAACGGTTATACGCTAATTAAGACTCAAAACAGATTCCCGGATGAGAGTCCAAAGTTCATTCTTCTGGAGAAAATGGACGTTTGTTATCAATTGATATATGGCTACTTGTCACGTAATCCAGGTATGACGTTGACTTAACTTAATGATTCTTACTCTGAGAAAGATAAAACAAAAAATAATAAAAAAAAGTTGTTTACCAAAACTGTCACTGATTTTGAAACGAGGTCAGCAACTAGATACAGTGTTTCTATTATTAGTTGTTTACGTCAATGAAATTAGATATAAAAAAGTCAGTCTGGTCAAACAGAACTGAACTCAGTTTTGTATAAGATCAAGTACAGTAAACAATGTTACATTACAATAACATGTAAAGGAATAAAAAAAATTAAAACTAATAAACAAACAATTATATTAAATATACATAACAATCACCTATATATATATATATATATATATATATATATATATATATATATATATATATATATATATGTATATATATATATATATATATATATATATGGTTACATTCTATCAGACTATCATCACAGCTATCAGGTTTGCCCCAGATACGGAGTGATAGCATTTGTAAACAAACAACATTCAGAGTAACCTAAAATTCATATGTTCATATAAAATAAGACTTTCCCCTACCTATTTCATTAATGGAAATCCTTTAGTTGATAAAAACCTAGTCAATTCATTCACTGATTTATAATTTCTGACCTGAATGTGACCAGAGTGGCCCTAACAATGGCATCATCTGCGCCTTTCGTGCTTAACGGACTTTCCATACTAACACGGCGCCATATTGCGTACACTATGGGCTAGTTTATTTTCCTCAGACAACATAGTGACGTAATTTATCTAATTCGGTAACTGCTGGATAATTCCGTAACTTACCATAATGCTGAGAGTTTAGAGTTATATCCCTCTGCACACATGACCATAGAAATTACACCGCCTGTTAAATCCACGTAAAAGGCAAATTTGTACTTGTCATTCTCTCGTATTTTAAATCGGTAGGGGAGTACCAACAAACGATGATGTATATTCAGACTATAGTTCAGCTGCACTAAACTTGCCATTGTCGACATTTAAGCAGTCAGTCTGTCCAGTTGCTGGTCCAAAAAATATCAAAATCAGTTGTCGGCTGTAAATATATCCTCACCCCTACCCACATCCCAACACCGTAATGTGCAATAAAAATTATTTTTAAATGGTTTTTAATTCCAATTTTTTATTAATTGACTACATTTTCTACAATATGATTGGATGTAAATGGTCACGTGATACTGATCTGCAATTTATTTATACACATCGATAAGTTCAGCGGATTACTTTTAGTTCCCTGTTTCCAGGTCATTTGATCTCAAGTGATATCTATATCAACGCCTTACACCCTAAAATAACAAGCCCCCCACCGATCCACTCCTGTGATATTCGATGAAATTAAAACAAAACAGATACAAATCGACCATAAGAAGTTAAAATAATGTAATTTCACAGACCTTCCTGCACTCCAACACTCACCCCTTTTGCCGAAGAAGGCATATGGCAGGCTTTAGAAGCCGATCTTTGGAAATTATTTCATTTCGCTTCGACAACATGTTCCAGGAGCTGCTGTTAAAGGTCAGGGTCATACGTTAAGCAAGGAATCTCACTGAAATGGACACGATTTTGCTTTTGAAAGATCTAAATGCATAGAAAGTAACAACAACGGATGGTATAACAGCACGTGCCATATGCAAGCGTAATTCTATTAAAAAAGGAAAGGCCTGCTTTAAACACCATCAACCGTTTCTTATACATATTAAAATAATGATCATAACACTCTATCATTGGCATGACCTCCTATGACACTCCACCCTATATTACTGTATAAAATAATCGACGACTCTTGGCTAGCGAAGATCGGGCTCTGTATTCTGTCGCGGTTAAGAGGTTAATGAAAACAAAAATTCAATCTACATAAAAGTGAATGTTTTGTTGACGAAATCTGCTGATCGGATGACAGAACGGAAGCAAATTTGAATTATAAGGATTAAATGATCACGATTGTGTATTTATCGACCTGTAAATTTTACCTAATCACTCACAAAGTTATGATAAAGTTAACATAAAGTCTCTTAGTTTGTGAGTGATTAGGTGAAATTTACATGTCGATAAATTAAGGTAATATCGATTTAAATATCTTATAAAAACAATAGAAAAGACACCTATGAATATTGATAGCTTTGTCAGCAATGGTGTTATTAATCTGCCCGATATCAGAACCATTACAGTGTACTTGTGTAATGTAAATTGATTTTGTCTAGTTTCTCGAAGTAGCTGTTGAATGTTGTCATGTATTGTTTATCTAAGCATTAAATATTCTTGAGCATGTAATGTTATTTTTCTTTTTAAATTGTCATTGATCCAAAATTGGACAAGCTGATGCAGGATCTCAAATATTTATAATTTATAAAATATTGATATGTGTTATTGTTACTTTGAAGTTCTAGAGCTAACACTTACAATGGGAACCCATACGAATCATTTAACATCCTCAATAAGCCTTTCTTCACTACTGTGCTAAATCAATGACGAATAGTGCTGATTTATTCTAAACATGACAGTTGTATCAAATTAGCTTACACCATTGTCAGATTTCAGTTTCAACACCAGTTTATACTATGGGCTTTATGGTTGTTAAGTCCAACTTTGTGGGATTACTGTTAATAATATGCCGAATGCATTCTTGGCGTCATTGTGATGTAATAAGCATATGTTACATGCCTTGGAAAAGTTTGACTTCTTTTGTTGCTATGTATATTTATTTTGTGTAATTGACCTCTGTCCATAATTGAGGTTAGGAAATTGGGTCTACCTGACTAATGTCTTTTTCTTGCAAAACAAAACATATTACATGGCTAATATTTGTCTATGACTGAAGATTTCATTTAAAGATAATAGTTTTTTGTACTTTGACTTTAGTTTAGGAAACTGCTTTTCCCCTTGGGGAATTCCTGGCCTACCTGACATTTGTCATATTCTTCATTGAAATTTAAGCAAAAGATCTGAACATGTTTTCTAGAAATGAACATTTAACTATTATCTTCATCCTCTTATTATGTCTTAGGTTTTTATATTTAAGGTTGCTTACATCGGAATTACTCATTCCTATCTTACCATCAGAAATGGAATCACTCTCTTAGTTGTGTTCAGTTTTAATTTGAGAAGAATATTTTTAAATTATTCATTGTAATTACAAACTGTTCATTAATACTTTGGAACTAAATCACTATTTGAGGATTATTGTGAATTCATTTAGACACATTTTGGATTATATCATTGTGACAAACCAAGACTGTGAGCACATCAGCACTATCCAAGGCTATTGGTAAATCAGCACATTTTAGATTGGAATTCATTCAAAACACCATTGGAATTCATTCAGAATAATCTATGCTTTTGGACTTCACTTTTAGGACTATTTGGGATCTAATTCACAATACTGTTCTTTTTACATTTTCACCATGTATTTTAGAGAATTAATTTATATGTTGAATTTTACTAAACTTGTTGGCTTTCTCTCTTCACTGTTACTTAGTTTATGACGATAGAGTCGTAACATTATTAGGATTTTACGGCACCTTAACAAAATAATAGCTATAAGGCAAAGATCAAAAAATGTCAAAAATAAAAAAAATTGCATTAAAACTTTGGTGATTAAAACTTAGTCAAGCGCCTGTATTGTGGAACCTCGACTTCTCTGGCCGCGAATGTGACAAGATTATAGTACTTAAAGCCTAAATTATCACTGCATCGTAACAATACAGATGTGCCTTATCAGGAAGCTAGCCACTTTACGGTAGCTATCTTCAGGTGTAGCAGTATATGAAAATAAATACTATTCGTGTTGTCTTATGTTCTATATGATGAAATTGTTTCATATATTGTCTCTGAATTTATTCTAAATATATATAGATAGTCAGACCTATGTCACATAACACCATGCTATCGGATACAATATAGTTAGTCAGCTCTACCCCCCCCCCCATCTGTGTTGATACCGACAAAAGATATGTGGGTCTGTAAACTGTTTATTAAAATGTGCAATTTTGCTGCATGCAAATCTTTCCTGAACACATCTGGGTACAGGTCAAACACTCACCAGTATTTAACAACAGCCATATCTAGCACGAAATTCGTTATGCCACAGGACAGAGGGTTGTGTTATTCGATGTGGATTTACAAGTCTCCAAACATAGGATTTAATCCAGAAATAGTATTTACATATCTCCAAAAGAACTCTTCAGACGACCGTAGCTCAACAGCCGCGAGAAATACCGGTAAGTGTATAAAATGTATACCGATGTGTGCAGACAAGAATAGAAGCACATATCAGGTTTCAATGAATAGGCAATATCAGCCCCGAAACGGCCAGTCAGCATATTATTATACATGTGGGGCTGATTTTTTGGACTGCATTATGGTCTGTTCCAAGTTAGACATTTCATAGCGTAACAGATAAGTTAAATTCAGTTACATGCATAATAAGATGTACGAATAAAATGATGAGAAATGAGAAGTTTTTCTAATCTTGAGAGATTTGTTTTGTATAAACAGATCAAGAACGTGGATATTATAATAACAATCTCGTACAGTCATTCTCATAAAGGAATTTAATGAGTAACGAAGCCAATTCATGTGCGCTCATGCGTAATAAATATATATATATATATATATATATATATATATATATATATATATATATATATATATATATACCTGCCATATATATATATATATATATATATATATATATATATAACTGTATTCACACTTGAATGCCTCATATTACACAGCTCAGTCATTTTATTTTTAGCTGTTAAGGGGACTTGTCCAACTCCCTTGTATTGTGAATCCGGATTCAGCGGTCACTGGTTACGACGTTTCGATGGTCTAGACTGGTTTTCTCATTGCGAGGGGACAAAGGTTCTGGAACAACGAGTCTGCGTATAGGGACTTTATTCATGCATCCTTCAGCAGGCTGGGAGGAGAGGATCACGCTAGATTGTTCCTTAACCATTTTTCAGTAGTTGTGTAATCAAAATCTCCCGATTACTGCTAGAGGCCAAGAGATCTCACACACATACGCACACAGACACGGACACCCACACAAATATTAAATAATACATTGATCATCATAAATGCAAAACATTAGTCATTTTTGTTGATTACTCCATACATAAATCATGTCTAGTGATGAATTCCATACATTGATCATATATATTGATATATCTCTCGTCATATTTGTTGATAACTCCATACATTAATCATGTCTAGTGATGAATTCCATACATTGACCATATATATTGATGTATCTCTATATATCAGTCATATCTGTCCATAGATTCATATATCAATCACATCTGTTTGATAGATCCATATATCAATCATATCTGTCTATAGATCCATATTTCAATCATATGTGTTGATCGATCCATATATGAATCATATCTGTCGATAGATTACTATATCAATCATATATGTCGATAGATCTATATATCAATCATATCTGTGGGGAGATAAATATATCAATCATACATGTCAATTGATCCATATATCAAGTTATATCTGTCAACTGATCCATATATCAATCGTATCTGTCAATTGATCCATATATATCAATCATTTCTGTCGGTAGATCCATATATCAGTCATATCTGTTGATAGATCCATATATCAATCATATCTGTTGATAAGTTCCATGCATTGATCATATTAGTTGACATACATGATCATTTGTAATTATGTGTTGAAAATCCATGTCTTTATAGCATCCATTAAGGAACTATATCATTTTATTATATCTGTTGTTGAACCTTGTACAACGAGTTCACATCAGAAACTTTTTGTCTCACAGGGTGGAAGTCGACACACTCAACAATAATGTGTACAATGTCCGTGGACTGGCTTGGTATGCACTCCAACCAAAGTCCAAGCAGCAGGGAGTGCGAATCCTACAACATTTTTAGGAGGGTTATTTCGCGAAAATAAAGCTTCCTACAAAAATGAAAATACAAGGTCAATAACGTAAAACCGAAGCCTCTAACCGACCGAGATTTATTTAACTGGGTCGGCTCATTTTTGTTATTGACTCTTTTGACGTCTGTGTTTTCGTTTTTATGCGCAGTCGTTTAACCGTCGGACACTCAATTTTTTTCGTCGCCCTCCCTGTGTCTCTTAACCAAAAATTTTATCGAGACATATACGATATCGCGACCGAAGATCATGTAAATTTATCGTGATAAATCCGTGTGGGGTAGCTTGCGCTTTTGAAAAGAAGTTTCTGAATTTAATAATATCCGTGTCTCCTGAACACCAAGCCTGGTGGATGTTTCTTAGTGTGTGGCTATCGACTCCTCTAAATACAAGCAGAAGATTACAGTTATCTCTGATCACTTTAGGTATTTGTTCATATTGCTGAGTAACATAAATCACGTCAGTATTTTTATGTCTGCCTCGGGAAAATATCCGAGCTGGATTTGATTGTTTGTCCAGCATCACATCATGTTATACTACGAGATTATTAATAATCCATCGAGGTCATCTACAGATGGGACTTCATCAATATCGGTGATAAAGTCAATAATAGCATTACTGTCTTCATCCGACGACTTCGCTTCTTCATTAAAGTCTTTAAGCACATAGTAGCATCGCTGATAATCTACGGATGGTGCCACTAAATACAACTTATCCCACTTGAACCATCTCATTATCAGATTAAGCAATAATTGCGTCTTACCAGACCCAGATGGACCTATTATAATTGCTCTGATAGAATTTGGTAGCGCTGGATGATGCTTGATTGGCTCTTGCTTTCGTGTCGCTGACACTTCAGTGATATCCATATTGTACAAATATAATAAATAATATGGATTTATATTGTGTTCGATGCACAGCACCCACCCCCATAAGTGTATTAACAACAATAATAACAATAAATAAAAAGCGTGCACTTACAGGCAAGTGTGTAAAATGTGTTACAAGTAAATACAGATTTATTTCGTCTCGTACGAAGACAGGAGGTGATATCGCTACTTCATTGGGAAAATTTCCAGGGATTCCATGGGCTAAATACAAAGGAGAAAAACATCTCCTGGATATAATTATTGTGGTCCTGGAACCCGACTTGATATCCAACTTGACGAACGAGACCAACCAAAACCTGAAGAGTATCCAATAAATGCGATTAATCAAGCGGGCCACATTCATGATGTCGCGTATAAAAATCCGGATTTACAACAACAACATATTGCAGACGTAAGGTTGATACACACGTTAAAGTCCGTAAAAGTAAATCTTTCAGAGAATCACTTGCTATATGGCTGGAAAGATCTGCGATGAAAGGTAACCTAGTGCTAGGGGCTGGTAATTAATCACAGATAACTATTATAATGGAATCGGTTTATTATAGCCCAAGAGGATATTGGAGAGGTAGAGCAGCGATTAGTAAACTTGCTGAAGCAGCAAATGTCACACGTTCTGTTGCTGAAAATTGGTTAGCACGACAAGCAATATGTCAAATTTATCTACCACCACTTAAAAAAATTCAGTACGCACATTTTGATGTCAGCGCTCCCAATGAAGTTCATCATGCAGATATTTTGTTTTTACCGCATGATAATATTAAAACCGGTAGACGTCAATCGCGCACATACAAATACTCGTTAACTGTTGTTGAATTTGCAAGTAGATATAAAGAAGCAGAACCACTATCACCAAAGACAGCAGCTGAAGTTGCATCTGCGTTTGAACGAATTTATCAATGAGGACACTTGCGATAGCCACAGCTACTACAGGTTGAACCTGGCAAAGAATATCTTGGTACAGTAACATCGTTGATGAAACAACATAACGTCAAAGTCAGACGAGGACACACCGTAATTCATCGCGATCAGACAATCGTTGAGCGATTTAATCAAACACTTGCTGAGCGATTGTTTGGATATCAGTATGCGCAGGAAATATCCCTAAATAAAGAACAGAAAGATCTCGTGAATGGGTTGCAAGACTACCAAGTGTGATATGTGCGTTAAATAATGAAATTACTCGTGCAACTTCTATGAAACCCATCAGCGCGATCACAAAAAAAAAATCTACCAGTACAACGACGTGACTCTTCCTCAAAACAACCAGTACTACGTAATGTGACTGTAAGATATTTATATGAACCTGGTGAACGTAAAGGTGGTAAAAAAGAGCAACTGATCCTATTTGGAGTGTGACCACACATACAATTTTCAGCGTGGTAAGTTCCACGGGAAGACATGCACTCTACAGACTAGATTCAGCTGTCCCTCAACGTGGATTTGTGCGCGAACAATTATAACTAATTCCTGAGGATACACAATTACCACCACCTTCACTTCTGTAAAAGCAGGACACCAGCACCCCTACGTCGATTACACTCAAGACAGGCCAACATCACATTTCCGCGTTTATGACCGAGACTACTATTAATTCTATGCACGTTAAATTGTCTTGGATTATTATTCGAATACTGCCACAACATTACTGTGTTACAGCTCGCACAATGATTATTTTGTTCTTGTTTCAGCGCCATGATAAACTTAACATCGAGGGCAAAGTATCGTTTATTTCTTTTGTCAGATCGCTGATAACCAGCTAATGTTTTGTTTACTATATCATCGCAATTGCTATCAGTGGTTTCTTGAGGCATTGTGCGGTCTATGATAAGCCTTCGTAACTCTCGAAACTGCTAGATAAACTAAATTTGACCATTCGATCCGATCATCGACAATCCAGATATTTGTATCAGAAATAGTTAATCCTTGCGACTAATGAATCGTTATAGCATATCCTAGACTCTATGGAGTTTTGTCCATCGTTAATGCGCTCTCAACAGCACTCACAGGAACAACAACATCATTAAGAACGAGATTTTGTTTCTCAATAATTCCAGGAATCTCAACTTCAATATTTTGTTTGCGTGTGTCTGCTGGGCGACAACACAATGGCACAGGTAGATCTGAAAATTTGTCTTTATGTAACAGAAATAATTGCTGTTGAAGTGTATCACGAACTATCTTCCGACTTGCAACTATCAAATCAGCAGGCATCCACGAATTTCAAAAATCTTTCATCGAGGTCTCTAGAATTACTTCACGCATTATTTCACATTAAATCTTATCTGGCTGCAGTCTGATTAACCTTTTAAATTCTTTCAGCGGTTCATCAATGGCTCTATGATCATTAGTTATCTCCTCATAATAATCTACGAATTTTTTTCAGCCATTCATGCGGAGATGATACAACAAAAGGTGGTGGTTGACCACGATCGCCACACATGATAACAGCAGTATTTTTTTGTCAACAACCAATCAAGAAATGTTTTTAATACCTCCACAAACACTGTACATATCTCATCCCAGTTAATAATCGTAGGGATATATTTCTCACCCGTTCGGTCAGGAGTCCATGTATCCCCCTTCCATCGGAAGAAGCTGTGATAAGTATGAGATTTAACTCCTCGTTCGTTCATTTCTCTGGCGAGTCTGTGTGTGGGTGTCAAAACAACCATATCAAAATTCCGAAATAATTCAATTGCCGATGGAGCCGATGAAAGTTTTGACATCTGTTTATTTTTGTAATATATTTCCTTAGATTCAACGTCGGCGGATTCAGAATAACTAAGTATCTTTTCTCGTTTTATTCTCCATTCGCCCCATGATCCATCAGCGCCGATATGTACTTTTTTAGCAATCCTGCGTATTTTTTATTGACATAAAATGAATCTGTGGCGACTCTAACTGCGGTATCAGGAAATTTATTTATCATCGATAATAAATTTATCGAAAGATCTTAAATGAGTAAACTGTGGCGGGTCACCATCGGTGTAACTCACAATTGTACCTAATTTAGTTCCATCCGATAAATTAACATTATTTCGACTTATAAATGTGCTTCTCTTCGTTGTATATCAGCAATTGTAAAACGAGTTCAGCTTCGTCAATAATTTATCTTATACAATGTCGTTTATGCTCATATGATCCTCCTAGCATAAATTTACCAATTATTTTTCTGCCAAGATCTTTTGCAAGTTTATTTTCGAGATCGGTATTCTCCGGATTTTTATCAGGGGAATATTTCTTTCGTTGTGGTAACCAAACTTATTTCTGCGGACGATATGATATAATTGCTTCACTTACAACCAGCGATATCAATATTGTTACATCAAGCATATATCGCAATAAAAGCTATTGGAGCCCAATTTTTTTCTGAAAAATGTCTTCCAAACCAAACATAAACGTTCGGATGGAGATTCCGTGCGAACTCAAACGACTCAATACAGGCAAATCCAGTCAGGTCAAAATCTGGTGAGGGTCCATTTATCGCAACCCTGGTCATCTCGTGTGTTCGATGTCCAAATTTTTTGAAATACTCAGAACATTCTCCGTTTCGAAGAAAACTTCCAGGATAACATGCAACCATATCAACCGAGATAACATCTTTATAATCCTATTTAGTATTCCATAATCCATCGTGTCCGTGTTCGATACAACTGCGTTGGACATCTTCCAGAAATTCTAATGAATTTTCCTTCTGAGCAGCGTGGGCAACGACTGACGGAACGGTAAAACAATTACTGGGTCATCGTTCAATAACATAAGTATCTCCATTAGGCCATACAAACTGATCATAGTTCACAGATTCTGAATTTTGAAACAACCACACAGATACAGGGTCTGAAAAAATGTATCTCTGTCATAAATTTATATATGAATGTTTCCACGGACTAACTGAAGATGGACTTGTGATCGATCACCTCAAGTAATTTGCGGTCTATTACACAAAGTCAGAATTGCAAATTTGTTTGTCCTGGGAAAAACGATAATCGCGCAAAAGCTGTTCAATCTGTAAACGAGGAGACTGACGATGAAAACAAAATTTCCATCAACATATGCAGCTGGCAAATATGTTGATATTTACAGGTGTTCAATACACCTTGTCTCAAATAATATAACCAAATCGGCGTATTCAAAGAAATATAACAAAAAATAACACTTCAATATATCCTGACAGACACAGCAAGAATTGTGAAGGGAGGTAACTCTGTCAAGCAAATCTTTCTCTGGTAGAGTAATTAAGCAGTATTCTCTCTTGTATTTTATCATAAATTATCTTTATAAATAATTATATTTTTTGCTGGCTTTTTGTGTTTTTCAAAAAACATCATCTTTGTTTTTCTGACTTTGTCAGGATTCTTGCCTTTCCCCGATTTGTCTGGGATTAGTTAAGAAAAGAGAGAAAATCAAGCAGCGTCTCTTAAGTGAGCTATTTTAGGATTCCCAAATATCATATAAAAACAACGTTCAGACAGACTTTAAACACCTGAAGGGGTTATTCCCCATAAAAAGACATTCAGAAAGAAAAAGCCTCATAAAAATATTTCTGAAGAATAAATATTCCTGCATCAGATAATGATATTTATTTTTATTCAGAAATATTTTTATTTTAAACAGATACTTCTTATATAATGAATTCCGAAAATATTAATACAATTATTTCTGAGATTAAAAAATTAAATGATGAGGATTTAGAATTCTCTGACAACTGTATCCTAAAAAAATATAAATGATTTTGAAGTGCTTCAGGAACGGAAATATGATGGGAGGTACACTCTAGCAGCTGAATACAGGTTCATTAAATTGCTTCAGCAGTCCATGAAACAATCTCTACTTTATGTCGAAGATGAGGATATTCGAAAATTTGTTTCACCCGCAAACGCAATTGAGAAAGTTAGATCAGAGTTATTACGCGAATACGAAACAAAAAAGATTGTAAATTCACATGTGCGACAGCTGGAAAAATTTATGTACGATTGTAAACAACCAGAGCGTTAAAGCGCTGTCACCATGACTGTGGTAGCGGATAGTTATATATCTAGATTCACCTGTATATCTTTAAGAGTTCGGTAGTCGTGGTGTTAAGACGCCCTCGTACGAATCGACTAGTGGAAACTACTTCAAATGTTCCAGTCCCGAAAAATACGATAGACACAGAATAAAAATAAAAATATTTCTGAATGAAAATATTTCTGCGAATAAGAACAAAAATATTTCTGAACAAATATATTTCTGAAGAATAAAAAATATTTCTGTGAATAAAAATATTTCTTTGAATAAAATAACATATTTCTGAAGAATAAAATATTTCTGAAGAATAAAATATTCCTGAATCAGATTATAGTATTTATTCTGAACTTACCCAGTAATTTTCCATTGAACTCAGAATGGACCAGAGTGGAATAGAACACATGATAGTAATTTTTCATTGAGCTGAACATGGACGACAGTGTGAGAAAATCACAAAGCATACGCCTGATAGTAATTTTCCATTGAGAAAAGAATAGACTAGAGTGGGAGAAAACTATCGTTCTCGTATATGTATTTATCGGTGCTATTTTCTGATTATAATATTTATTCTGATTATAATATTTATACAGAATCAGTTTATAATATTTATGCAGAATCGGATTATAATATTTATGCAGAATCAGTTTGTAATATTTATGCAGAATCGGATTATAATATTTATGCAGAATTAGATCATTATATTTATTTTTTATTTTTATTTTTATTCTGATTATAATATTTATTCTGATTATAATATTTATGCAGAAGCAGATTATATTATTTATTTTTATTTTTATGTTTATTCTGATTAAATATTTATTCCGATTTATTCAGATTATAATATGTATTATGATTCGGATTATAATATTTTTATTTTTATTTTTATTCTGATTCAGAAATATTTTTATTTTTATTTTTATTCTGACACAGATTCAGATTTATTTTTTTAATTCCAACAAAGAGTAGCACATACAAACTTATTGACAAAACTTTATTCCTTAAATCAAGAAGGTGTCCGGTTTGGTCAGTAAGTCTAAAATGTATCCATGACAACAGCGGATTATGTCATCGTAGATAAACCGGATTAACAGGTACTGACACAATTAAAAACCCAGGAGGTACTTCAGGGGTAAATGAATATAATACATATCCCTTTTGTGCCTGCCTGGATCTTTCAAAATCTACTTGATAACTTCCATTAATAGCCTCACACACCAAACTGACTGCGATCGTTGATGTAATCGCGAAAACACCTGGTGATATATGTCAACCTCCACCGTCTGGATCATTATTGTGTTGAAGAATAATCGCTGGAGGGGATATTTTTCTCAGCGCGGCAACAATTCGTTAAATACTTATCGATGATATCGTTGACAGTTTTTTTCAGTTCATCCGCATTAAATTCTCGAAATTTAAATGTTGGCAGATCTGCCTCTGACAAGAAATGGCTGGCCAGGAATATTTCTTTAGCTGATAAACTACCGATTTTATCAGCGTTGCTACTTTCAATCACCTCTTATATAATTTTCTGATGATAATTCTCGAAATCCGATATTAATTTGTTCAGGTGTTCTATTTGCTTGATGATTTCGCCCCTCAGATAATCGCTAAGGTGGGGGGGTACTCGTTAATATAACGGGTGAATGACTGGCGTAGCCACTCATTTTTCACTCATTTACTTGTGCTCAGCATTAATGATTTAGAAATGATTTTCGAAATCAGATTTTGAAAACGAATATCTTCCATGATTCCATACCAAGGTACCATGTCTTGCTTCCTCACCCTGACGAAGTTTGATTGGAAATCCAAGTTTGAATTCTGGTATTAGTGTCCATATTTCGTAATCTGGAGTTTTTTCCCAGTCTACTTTATTGTCTATAATAAAATCACCATGTTGAGACTGCGGAAATTTGTAAAAGCATTTACGTGAGTAGAAAATTCAGATCTAAATGTACTGAATCCATTATCGATTATCATTAACGAGTTCATCAGAATATTGCTATCATCGACATATTTCTTCGTTGCTACGTCATCGTTTGATTCTGGTGCTCTAAGGCCAGTAATTTTATTATTAGCCATGTTCAGAGAACCAGGCATTGTATCGCCGGCGGATAGCAAACGATCATTGATCTCAGTTCTGATTGTGTTGTTGTTGCTGACTACGTATCTTTTGTTGCCACATCATCGTCTGATTTTGGTTCTCTCACACTGATAATTGTATTTTTGCTCATGTTGAGATCGCCATACATAATATCTCCAATTCTTCTGAGGCGTCCAATAATTTTCCCCATGAGTGTTGAGACTGATTCCTCCGAGTTTTTAATTTTACCGTTCTTAGTAAATACCGCTAAGTTTCGGTAGCATCTGGAACTCGCAGAATAATATCTGTCAACGGGAAATTACTCGTTTTTAATCGTCCTTATCGATCCTGAAAAACTGTAATTGATCACGCATAAAAACACCTCTAAAGTTTTTGAGATTTAATCGCTTAGCAGCATCAAGTAAATCAAACCTGGACATGGGAAGTATCAACTATGTGTCCCGGGCAGTCTTAGACCTTTCCCCGTGGATTGACCGTACCATAAATGAGGGGTTCCTGGCAGTCATAGACCTTTCCCTGTTGATTTTTTGGGGAAGTTTTAGTCCGTGACCTATTGCTTTCTTTAATGCCATCCCAGCGGCAGTTCCAACAGTACCAAGTGCAGCTGCTTTTGCAACAGCTGGGGCTGCAGTGGCTATCAACGCTGGAATAGCTGTGAGAAGTGGAAATATAACACCCGTCTTGGAAGTGTCTATATTGGCACCCGGAGACAGATTAAGTCGTACGCCGGTCTTTGATCGTTTGGCGCCATTGAAATACTTGAGTTGACGTTCTATCAGTGATAGTTTTTTTGGGCCGCCCGTGATCTGTTCTGATTTCAGTAATATTTTTATTCCAGAATTCTTTTTTGATGCTGATTGTAGCTTTTTAATCTGACTAGGAGTCAGACTGACACTAACATGATGATATGACAATATAGTATCATGAGCGATTTAATTACATGTTTGGAAAACACATTTTGTTTCTAATGGGGCATCAATGACTCTCATTCGTCCACCAACACCTTCAAGCAACATTGTTTTGTCTGAGAGTATAACAGCAATTGCTCCGTAATCAGCAATAGCTCCTCCTGCCACACGAGCTCGAAAGTGTATATCAACGACTGTTTGTCTAACTAAATCCAAATGTTCCAGAGAAAAGTAATACATCGGATACAGAGTTGTAAAATCTAGTTGTGATATTTGCAGACCATTGTCAATATTTTGCTCATGTCCCATGAATGTCATCAAATGAGGATATGCACGTGCTACATGATTATTTTCAAAATTCAATAATATATGCTCAGCTGGTTCTTGATGTCCATTTATTCTCAGTGAAACTGCAGTAATACCAAGTTTGTCAAATATCATTATGCTGTGTGTTTGTGAGTTTACTCGTGCAGCATCTTGGAAAGTAACAAATATATGTCGCGGTGCAGAGACATCTTGCTTGATGCTATCTGCCATATGAATAAACCAGTAATGTTACTTTGAACACTATCTGTGGTCATCGTCAACCATGATAATGTTGATTTACCACCTTTGAATCATAAAAGAGTGCAGACGTTCTTCTTCAGGGAGTGTTGGAGTCATTACTGGTATCCACAACGAAAGTTTTGTTAGTATTACTTTACCAGCATCACCGACGGGGTGCCAGATTATATCATCGTCGGTAGCTTTTCGTAAGAGTACAATTGTATGCTTGGCTCCGAAAATAACCTTTGTGACATTTCTGCAAAATCCAAAGATATGTGAAAGTGGAATTGCACATGAAAATATTCTTCTTCCATCTTTCAGCATTGATCGACGCGTTGGGAATCCTAAGTTGAATTCTGGATTAGCACCATGAACCACCGGAGCCACATCTGTGGCAACGTCGACGTCTTTCTGAATCGATTCAATGGGTCTTCTGTCGATGAGATACGTAGAACTGTCGAACAACGCCATGATGTCATTATTAACAAAACCGACCCTAACATCAGCTCGATATTCAGTATCATCTGTTTTTTAAAATTTTACCTTCTACTTCAATAAATGCTTCAACGGGTAAGAAATATCTACTTGTATCCTGAACTTGTAATTCGATTCTTCCACCCTGATTTGGCTGTCGTGCGTCATAAGAATAATATTGATAATCGCGCATCGATTCATCTTTGAGAGCCGGTGCGTCCATGTCGAATGCGGGATCAGATACACGTTTGAACATCTTTATTATACTTGCTATCGTCTAACACGAAGACCACTTCCTGCTATCAGACTAGCAGTTATATTCTTTTCTTTTTCTGATAGTGGTACACCAGCCAATTCTGCTAGTTTTTTATTCGCAGCTCGATTTATTATTTTACTAACATTTGCAGGCATTCCTTCGGTTCTGGGTAATTTTACTGGCTGAGGTCTTACCGCCTGCGGTCTGCGTATTAATCGTGCTAGTCTATCCTTGATTGCCGCGAATGCTTTACTAGCAGCATCACCAGAAACACCAATACCTTTATCATGAACAACGTCAATAGCTTTCATCCCCAGTTGCTTTGCAATAGGTATTGCTTTCGGAGCTATCCTTCTGAATAGGCCCTGAGCAACATCACCGAGTCCATCTCCGTAGATCGCTTTATATGTAGGTAATCGCAAATTTATCACCCTGACCATGATCGGTCCACGTTGAGCATTATGTATGATCATCTAGTTTTCTTGTCACTGATCTAATTGTGTACTCTTAATCACTGCGGTAATCATCAACGATTTCATCAATAAGGGACCGATAAACATTAATATCCCTGATACCGCATGTAAATAGCAGCTGCTTCATTAATGATTTCTGGGGAATTATTGCCGGCTCGTTTTCCGCCAATGAAAATTTCTAGTCTGTCCACGTCGGCAATAACGTTATCGGGACATGGAGTAATAAGACCAATTCCTCGAGTGACCCAATCACTCAGACCACTCCTCCTTGTTTCTTTTGTTTCTTTCTTATTTGGTTAAGGTAATCTCCACTTTCGTCTAATTTCTTCATATTCCAAATCTTCTTTTTTGTTTCCTTGCTAGTTCAACCCCTTTAAGTTTCGACTTCATTTCTTCTTCTTTTTGTCTCCTTGTTTGATTAGCTTCTTCAAGTTTCGACTTCAGTTCTTCTTCTTTTTGTCTCCTTTCCTGCATTGTTTGTCTAATATACCCATCTACTGTCTGGTCAAAGATGGCAAAATTATTAATATCTTCCTCAGATCTGATCTGCAGAATACCAGTAGAGATGCGTTATATATCCCTAGTCCAATCGGTAGATCTCATAGTTCTAACATATTCGGGGTTTACACACTTATCTCTTTCATAATATCCAAACGCAGCAATATCCAGTAATTGGGTTCGGTCCTTGATAGCGACAATACCTTCAGGCGTGAATTTATCTACAATGTTAATTCTAACTTTTGGCAGAGGTTGTGGCTCATCTTCAGGTTGTGGTTGAGGAGGTTGCTGGGGTGGTGGTTGAATTGCTTGAAGTCGGCCAGCAATATTCAACAGGCAATGTTTCAAGAGCTTTGTGTTGCCTCAGTTGCTGTAACAATTTTGTTTGTTGGTTCGATAATTGGTTTAAATAACTGTTCTGTACCCTCTGTAAATTCCACCTGAGACTCCTGACGCGCTTGTAGTTGTTGCTTGACAGATTCACGGACGGGGAGATATTTCTTAATTGCCTCTAATCGCTGTCGAGCTAGTTTAGCTGTGTGAGATTCCATGGTTAGCGTTATTATTGATATAATAATGATTTAATTAAGCCATACCCACATATCAGCAGGGAGGGCGATGACAAAAATTGAGTGTCCGACGGGTAAACGAGTGCACATACAAAACAAAAACACAGACGGCAAAAGCGTCAATAACAAAAATTAGGCAAACCAATTAGAGAAATCTTGGTCGGTTAGAGGTTTTGGTTTGACGTTATTAATCTTGTATTTTAATTTTTGTAGGAAGCGTTATTTTTGCGAAATAACACTCCTTAAAAAGTTGTAGGATTCACGCTCCCTGCTGCTGTCCACCCTTTAGGAGATATGCATGAGTCAGTAAAGGCAAAATCCCTCCAGCAAAATGAAAGATAGAACATAATCCCCTCCCTCCTGTCGAAGTTTAGCCCTTTTTAAACCATCACAAATGTACATCTTTGTGTGTCGGCTTGGGTCCTTTGAAGTTTCGTGTCGGCTTCCATTGAGTAGATCAAAGACGTATAGTGTGCAGGTTAGATTTTAATGGACAGATAGATTAAGATGCCTAATGATCTTTCTGGTCTAATGACTAATTGCTTGTGTATGTGCTTTGTCAGCTCGCTTTCCTTAGTACTGGGTTTACTGTATTTGACCATTATTGTTATTATTTGATTAGCACCTAAAAAGCTAAGCTATAATTTTATTGTATGAACATGAAATTCCATCGATAAGTTTAATATCAATCATATTGAAAAGATGTGACATTTCTGCTATTTTCCCCCTATACCATTTCAAAATAGGCCACTATATTTGTGACAGTTTAAAAAGTTTAAAATCCTTTGCTGTTGGAGGGGATTATGTCCTCTCTTTCATTTTTCCGGAGCATATTGTCCAAGGGGGATTTTTTCGAGGCATGGATTTCGCCATGGGGGTGTGGGGGATTTGGTCCTGAGGAGATTTTTTTCTACGCTCGCACGAGTCAGGTTTGTGTGGCCGATAAGTAATGCCACTCTCTACAGTTTGTTCCATATGATGGATGTCATTCTCCAATATTGGATTTTTTATTTTCCAGTGTTTTTCTGTTTTTACTTTTCAACCACATACACAAACAACATAGAGAAAGCTAACCTGAAGCTTTCGTCCTCACGCTAATGATTTCATCTGCAGACTGATTTAATCTCTACTGACTGTTAGCATATATTGTTTTTCTATATTGTTTGTGTATGTAGTTGAAATGTAAAAACTAAAAAGACTATCAAATATGAATAATATTACTACACAGTTAAGCTTTCACCAAAGTATAAGGTATTTTACGTTTTGGAGTTTACGGAGTTTTAAAACCACATATTTTTGTTTTAAAATGAAGCATTTACTGATTTATATAATAACTGAAATTAGTATATGGAATCTTCCCAAGCAGTTTTTGCTGCAGTATCTCTTCTTTCACTGTCCTTTATAGCTAAGTTCCTAGACTGCCAACATCACAGAAAACCATTTCAATATGATATGAGAACACCATGTTTCAGTAATATCTAGTATATTAATGGATTATCATGTTTAAGGATTTGCTTGGTTTTCGTTATGAAAAAGGAATTCGAAAAGATGATGAAATTTATGTTTAGAAATTTCAGTGTAGTTCATAGTTCTGAGTATAGGTGTAATTTCTGTTGTAAAAATTGAAGATTTGTCATGGGGCGTTGTTATCGCAGCTCCAAAGTTGTCATGTATTTCGAACCATCTTTATGTGGGGATGTACAGCTACGATATAAGGTTATGACTTGATTGAACGCATTGCCACAACGGAACTATCAAATGCAAAATATTATTTATTTTGTTTTATTTAGTTTTATTAATTTTGGGGGGTTGTGGTTGATGGGGGTATTAACCAAGGTAATGATTTTGGAACATAGAATTTTGCAGTATTTTCATCATCAATTTTTTTTCTTCTGTTTCTAAGCGAAGACGAATTTCTTAGGCAAAAGGTGGTACGAAGTTTGGTTTCTGGCATACAACACTCGGTACATGCGGGATTGGATGGATCAAAAGATAGTCTGGTAATTTCCTGAGGATCCATTTTTACTCCTCTGTGATAAAGTGATGATTCACTTGCCTTAACTTTGAAGCTTTCTATTCCGCAATCTGTATTTGTTTCTATTCTCCAATCTATGTTTGCCAAGACTCTAATTAAATCCAGAACTTTATGAAATTTTGTGCTGTATGTATCTAATATGTGGATAGAAAGTTATCCATGCTTTAATCCTTCGAGCTCTTACATCATCTTGCTCTTCAGGTGAATACATCATGTATTTTCATCATTTACGCCCTGAGTACACCAAACATCGTTAGCCGAGTGATCACAATCCCCCAAACATCGTAACTGTAAATTGTAGCATTGTTTAGGATATCTGTCTTCCTGCAGTTTAAGTATTCTTAGCCAATACCAAAACATCGTAACTGTAAATGGTAGCATTGTTTAGGATATCTGTCTTCCTGCAGTTTAAGTATTCTTAGCCAATACCAAAACATCGTAACTGTAAATGGTAGCATTGTTTAGGATATCTGTCTTCCTGCAGTTTAAGTATTCTTAGCCAATACCAAAACATCGTAACTGTAAATGGTAGCATTGTTTAGGATATCTGTCTTCCTGCAGTTTAAGTATTCTTAGCCAATACCAAAACATCGTAACTGTAAATGGTAGCATTGTTTAGGATATCTGTCTTCCTGCAGTTTAAGTATTCTTAGCCAATACCAAAACATCGTAACTGTAAATGGTAGCATTGTTTAGGATATCTGTCTTCCTGCAGTTTAAGTATTCTTAGACAATATTTTAAAATACATTTATATCTTATACACCGCATACTAATTCTTCCGTATTCGTTATATACGATTGCATTTGGAGTAGACTTAGCTAGTATATTTCATTTGTAGGTGAGCTAACTCATTTTCTACCACTGCATATACATTTTCTTAGAAACGAACAGATGAATATTCATGTGACAAGCAGACAAAACCAAACATTAAGTTCCATTTCTGTATGCTAGCCTTAGATGAAACAACTAACCAAATAATATTTTTGAGACACTTTTTCTCTAGATATATTGAAATGCTTAAAGAGGGGTTCACGAACAGGCAACGAGATGTTTCAACAAAGGCTAGCATATAAAACTTTTCAACACATTTAACAAAATCAGACCTCTTTTCTCTTGAAAGTTTTTCACTTAAGCCAGATATATTCCACACCAAACAACCTGAGACAGAAGTAGAACCGCTCTCCTCATACACATTTTGTAGGCCTCGGCCTGAGTCCTATCTCTTTTGTCTGCAAGAACAGCATCATTTCTAACCTCATCAAATACATACGTGTAACCATCTATTATTAGCTGGTCATATTTGTAGAAAGCTTTGTTTTCCTTGTTCTATGGCTTTTTTCAATGTCGGGTAGAGGTTGGCACAAGATTTTCACATATTTAACGGAAAACCTTCAGATACACGTGCGTTAACTGGTCTCCTAGCTGCCGCTGTATCTTCATTCTCAGACGTGGTTCTCGTGGCTGCTTTACGGCTTCTTTCCTTGTTTCTCAATAGCGTCTAAACACTGTCTCTTTGTCTTTATAATTTGAAAATTTGACAATCACAGGTCTTGTTTTTTCTTTTGATCTCAGCCGATGGGCTCTTTCAACTTCTATCTTCTCTGAATCTAAACCATGTGCATCCCTCATATACACTTTAATCGATTTTTCTGTATCCTCCCACTTCGTGGATTTCAGGCTCACCATAAAACATTAGATTCTCTCGACAGGAATACGTCTTTTGTTGCTCAAGCTTTTGTTCGTTCGCCTGCGATCGTATTTCCAATTCATTAACTTTCTCGGCCAGGTTCTCAATCTTCTTACATAGGACCATATTTTGATTTGTCAATAATTCATTTTTGTTTTTCAGCTCATCTAGAGAACATTCAATAGATATAAATCTTTCATTAAGTTTCCTTACTTCATGTCTTATCTCTAGCATTAGATTTTTCAGGCTTGAATCCATTGTTTCTGCCGTCTCTATAAAGGAATCATCATTCATATCTTCCATTTCTGTCGAATTATTTGCAGAGGCCAGGGAGTTCTGCTCCGTTAGTACAGTATTATATTATTTGAACAAAGAATAATTATCTTGAGATAATAGAAAATAAAACATATCAGAGAAAAGAAACTCGTAGCCTCCCCCCACCACGAAAATTAATGGTCAGTGCCTTATATGAATTTGCTTTGTGCATGTTAATTGTTGTACAAGTTGTAATCCAAAAAACGTAAGTAAAATGAGTTGATTAAGCATACTGTAGCTGACACCCTGTCCAAATCATTGTCCTGACATTAGAGAGCTTGTTGATAAAAACCAGAGTATTGACAATGGAGACTACAATTTATTAGCTATGGTTTTGATATTACAGGCAGGAAAACATTGAGTGGGATGCCAACATCCGGGCACATAATTTCAGAGACAGCAAATAAACATAAAACACACTGACTCAACAAATGAGTGAACTTGCAAAATTACGCAAAATTAAAAGAAAAACCAGCTCCTCTTTAGAAAATCTTAGAATGGTTTGCAGTCGTACAAAGTAATTTCCATAACACATTAACATTCGCTATAAAATAATAATAAATTGAGATCTATTATATTTTTATCCGAAATTGTTTCCAAAAAGTTGAGTTTGAACCAAATGTCATTTATAGCATCCCATTTGGCTTACTTGGTAGTATATGCGACTCGTCTCAAAAATGCAATTAAATCATCGTTAATATAATTATATATGAAATATTCCAAATTAATTTGTGAAAAATACAACTATTTTGTTTTTAAAAAAATGGGTATTATTTAGTCAGGTATATCGTAAACATGCTAATAACAGTATTTAACTTGTAACAAGATTAATTGGGAATTTCCGTACATTCCTTACTGACGAAAACTACCGAAGTAGCATGCAATGTGCATATAGAATTTGTAATGGGAGACAACATCTTTTAGCTAAAACATATATCTCATGTGAAACAATTCCATTTCTCAAATATGACTGGAGCAAAAGTTTCTCATCAATACAATCAAACGGTAATTTTCCCACACCTGAAGCGCAAGTGACAGGAAAAGGTATGGGAATCCGTCATGGACGATAACTCGAAATACCTGCTAATATATTCTAATTCAGAAAGCAATCGTTTTCTCAGATTTAGACACAGACCAGCTTAGAATGTGTACATATACTTGTGCCGCATACATATGAGAAAAACCATTTTATTTCTCGTCTATATCGGAAGTGACTAAGTTTTCAAAGAATGTGACCATTGGAACTTGTTGTGGTAGTAAACTTTGGATATTACTTGTCTCTCACATAAGAAAAATTCAATTTTTCAAATTCTGAAGGGTTATTGTGTCATATTTTTATATTTAATATTAGCCTGCCAAACAAAAGTTCCAGAATATGCTGTCACTGTCTACTTAGTGTGCTGCACCGTCTTTTTCACTACTTGCAAACTGAGCCTCACAGTTGCCTGAAACCAGTCCAGAAGAGAAAGTTCCTTATTTCTATATTCATAAAACAAACACTGTAAAGTATTGTAGCCCGCCGGGGAGGGGGAGGCGGGAAAGGCAGCTAATGTAAGTTGATCTCGTGACTGAGAGAAAGAAAATAATTTTTAAAAATTCATATATTGGCCACAGATGACAGTTTCAATCGTTTACGATAAAGTTTCTAAACTTTTCATCGAAGTGAATATTGTTGATTTGTTTTTACTAACTTTTCATCTGATTTGCATATATTCATATTGAGAAAAAAATGAGTAGGTTGTGCATTGTCATTATCAATAAAGACTTAATTTACTGACTAAACGGGACCGTCATGAGCATTTATTTTTAATTATTTACGAGACTTTAATTTGATGACGTAAGCAGATTGCAAGCAATAAAATATTTGGCTGAAGCTCCGGGTCATTCCAAAGTGATTACAAGCAGATTTTCTTTAAGGAACGAAATGATAGTGAATTAAGCATGAAGAGAAGAAAATAAATATTTTACCTAGCGATGGTGTCTCTTAGACAATCTCCGCGTGTTCTTATGATTATATGTTCATATGGAGACTGAAATCAGAGACCAACCGAGGCTAAATTCATTCATCCGTAATATCAGATTTGTGCATAGGCTCTAGGCAAAGGAGGTGTATTTAAGATGTGGTCTAACCAATTTTGTTTTAAGTAGTTAGCGTTTTCTATAATTTTTGGTATCTTATGTTTCTTTGTTAACTCATTTCAAACAGGAATGGATCAGAGAAAGAAAGAAAAGAGCCAAAACAATAACACAAAGAGAAACAAAAAGAGAAAACAAAAACTGTGAATTATATGTAATATCTGAAAAATTCTTTAACAGTAGATTAGATTATATGCCAAAAGAGTTCCAACAGACTTGTAACAAATAGAAATATTCTTTCACATTTTTGGTAGAAATACTGAAAACAGTTTATAAAATATAATTTCTCTGTAACAAGAAACAATGTCTCATGAAAACCTATTTCGCCAAGTCAATTCGCCCCTAGCATATTTCGTATTTAAAAGACTTTGATTTCAGATCAACAATAAACATAAATTGTTACGAATATGTAATTTAATTACTTGTGTATCAATTTTAAATTCCTTTTCATTTTATTTTAGTATCATTACATTATATTGTAATGATTATTCTCGCGGGATCTGATATTTTTGAAAGAGATATTATGTTTATATAAAACGTAGTATGACTCGCATAAGCACGATTTTATCCTGCCGTGGTTTCTCGATTGAGTAAACACTACGCGAAAACGATTGGTTATTGCCAAGGTCATTTTTCTGGCCCACGTTAAACTGCATTGTTTACTGCTCTATTCGATGGTGAAATAGCCACGCGTTCCATTGTGCGCGCCTGAAATGACGTCTTCGTTCAGTTTAAAAATACTCAGATCCCCGTGAAATATTCAGTCGTACAATATATCTTCAAGAAGAAGAATATATTTCTATTAGGTGCCGTAAAGAGTTGTATTTTTACATCTTCGGAGCTCGAGATGTTTTATCATAGATGACAGCTTGTTCAGAAGTTCATCTATTTTTTAGAATATAATAATTTCTTCCCTTGAGAACTATACAAGTGACAAAGACATTCGATGGAAATTTATTCTAAATTGAAACATTACAAGTTGTGGTTCAACGTGGAACTCTTGACATTCGTATAAAGACTTCACCTGAGGTCATCATCCTCCATCTTGGAAAGCCATCAAGATTCGAACCTAGATTCAGATAAAATTATTTAGTGATAGGACGTGTATTTTTTCAGTTCTAGGATAAATGTTTGGATTGTCTTCACAAACTCTAAGTCCTATTTTCTATTTTCACCTTTACACCGTGTTTTCTAGGGAAATAAATTGTTTTTGTTAAACTTACAAAGCTTGTTGGTTTCACTCTTTTCTTTTGTTACTTTTTAACGAGCCTATACGTAACAAAAAGAAAATTGGGTTGCTCGTCCTTGGGTTTTTTGAATTTGGCAAAAATATTTCAGAAAATTGTTTTTTGAAATTTAAATTCCCCTAGTTTTCAAATCCCAAGTACTATTTTACATTTTGTTTGAAATCTTTAGTGAAAACAACAGGCTTTCATTCACAATGTCATCAAAAGTAGAAAGTTTTCTTTCTGGTCCAACTCAGGAGCAGTTGGATAGTCTGAAAAAAGATGAGTTGCTTGAACTTGCCAGAAAGTACGACCTTTCTGAAGCAAAATCTTCCTTAACGAAACAAGGAATTAAAAATATTTTGATTCAATATTTGGTAGAGAAGAATGTTTTTGATAAAAGTGTTTTGGCTACGGTCAGTAAGTAGGTATCAGACTCTGACATAAAAGTAATGGAATTAAAAATGAAATACAAGATGGAATTGGAGTTAAGGAAGCTCGAGCTTCAGAAATAGAAAGAGCAAATGCAGTTAATTACAAGCGAAGCAATTGTAATTGCAATTTGAGAAAGAAGAAAAAGAGAGACAGGAAAGAGAGAAAGATAAACAATTGCAATGTGAGACAGAGGAGAAAGAGAGACAGGAAAGTGAGAAAACTAAACAATTACAATTTGAAAAGAAGGAGAGAGAGAGAGAAACAGGAGAGAGAGAAAGATAAGAAAATGGAATTACAGAAAGAACAAATACAATTGGAGTTTCAAAAAGAACAAATGCACGTACACA